>JAAGNO010029398.1:0-38439 GCA_033439905.1 Ceryle rudis
GGTCTAGTTGAGGGTGTCCCTGCTCACTGCAGGGGGGCTGGACTAGATGACCTTCGGAGGTCCCTTCCAGCCCTAGCTATTCTATGATTCTATGATTCTGTAAATCTCTATTTCTTGCTATGTGATTCAAACATGGTTTTTTGCATACCCAGTCTTAAATGAAGTTGCTATTCTAAGTATGAAAGACCCTAGTGGCACTAAAACCAGATAAGACCATTCAAATAAAGCAAGTGGCATAAGTAATGTGGTGTTCTGACTTATCTATTGTAACTGTAAAAAGCAAATACTTTGGAGTCAGATGATTTCGATTAGCACAACTGAAAGCTCAAAATTTTCTATTCAAAGAGAAGATCTTCCTGAAACTTTGAATTAATTGCACACAAAGCATGGAAATTCCACCACTACTGAAACAGTGGTCCAGCAATTTAGTGAACAATCTTATCTCTCTACCCTTATAACACTGCAAACCTAGTTCATTAAAGAAGTTGTTACTCAGGATGAAAAAGACCTGGTAAAAAAAGGCAAATAGTGCAATCCTAGCAGAAATGTGGAACTGTGACGAATTAATATTAATCCAAGCATACAATACCCACACAGTGGCAAGTATCACTTTTTCCCTTTCAGTTTTCATCACAATTTGCAAGTCAGGAATCAGAGAGAATGTGCAAGTCCTGCACAGCACCACAAACATAACCTGTTTCAGCATAAAGCAAAGCACTTCACCTAGGCAGTGGCACAAATGCTTACAAAAAGCTTCCTCCGTGTTACCTCTGTCAGCGTGGCCTATGGCTGATGGCTTCTGCTTGCTCCCTTGCACCACAAGAACCTACCACTATAACCAAGAGGGAAAGAGCTATTTCAGAGGAACCAGGTGTCTCTGATACCCCTGGGAGCCCTGCATATTCCCCATCCTTTCCTGGGCAGGGAGGGAAGGTACATGGTAGGCTTTTGTACTTCTCCCTCATAATTTCAATTGAACCTGAGGATTATGCAAAAAGATACTTTAGCTTATGATAAAACTTTCTGAAAATACAAGACTCTGGCTTACTCAAGAGTCAAAAGAATACAATTGGTTTATTGTATATTATTCTATCATAACAAAAAAAAGGGAGAATAACATATACACAGTATTACAGGGAAAACAGGACCTCAAAATCCACGCAGTAAATTCACAGCCATGAGCCATTCACCGTTTTTACTCTGATGAAAACAGCTCTGCATTTTAAACTTTCAAATGCCTCCTCTTTTGCAGATGCAAGCTCATTTAGAAACCTAAATTAGTGCTGCGTAGATCACCTTTTGGAATATGTATTATACCTGCAATGTTGAGCGTGGAAAAGCAGCGCAGGATAAAGAGAGTAGTACCTGTTGTACCAATCAGTCATTTCCCAGTTCTTTAGGGAAACAAACAGAAAGCCATTATTCTCCTGAAGCTGTCTAGAGTGTTTAGGACTGCATGATGGAGTTGTGAATAACTTCTTTGGAAGATGGATTAATTTGTTCTAGCACTGACTGAAAGTGGACCAGTTAACTTTGGACTGTTATGAATGAGGACCAGGGATCAATTCTGTTTTGCCAAGCCTTTCTTCTACTAATCACCAGAAGAGGTTTGTTAAAAAATAATTAAAAAATCTGCTAGTAATGACATATTAAAAATCTATTAATTTCTAATAATGGATTTAGAGGTATATCACTTACTTTTTTCTAAACACAAATTCATGAATGGTTGCATGAGGAGTGAAGATGTTACCACATTGCAGACTCTCCATAAAGTTGCTTTCACTACTTATATAGAATATAAATCCACTTCATAAAAGGTCAGAAATGAATACAAACCAATTTGGATCTTGCAACCAGGTTCTTAATATTGAAAGAAATTAATGAAAATTTCCACCTAGCTTGCACTGCGTTTGGGGGGAGACATCTGTAGTAATTAGAAACTTGACAAAATGTGAAGGGGAAAAATGGGAAATAAACCCAGCGAACTAAACGAGCATTTTAAAAATAACAAGGACTGACAGCAAAATGAAGCGAAGGCATTTAGGGTGGCTTGGTTGTGAAAACTTAGACCAATTTGAAAAGCGACAGAATAGTGAAGCACCAGCCTCGAGGCATGAGAGAAAGTTTCCAAGATTAAGTTGTTTTCTTCGTAACTGATTTTAATACTGAGTTTGCAGTGTGGGCCTGCAGAGCACTGGGCACTTGATTACAAAAGATCTGCTTGCTGTGGAGCCTGCTGGTGCTCGGCATCATTCCCTCCTCTCGCTCTATCCATTTATTACAGCTGTTCTCACTGTAAGCTTTTACGGACCAAGTGCTTTCTGTTGGTGTCTGCACTGTCTGCAGCATGACTCAGTGTCTAGCAATTATAGCACTGGGGTTATTAGTAATAGGCTAGATATATATTTTCCTCATTTACACTAAGGGCTATGGAACGAACCACCGTGAAGAAAACACTTCAGAAAGTATCAGGTCTTCAGTGCAATTACTGACCTCACCAGCTTTTCCTTCTGCAAATATTTATCACAAATGAGTAATAAACCAATTTTGTATTTTTCCTTATCAGTTTATTCAAGCTCATTCTCATAATAGTGATCATATCAAAAGAATAATTTTAAGAAACCTCTGAAGGCAAGAAAGTTTTGGACCTTTCTGTGCCTTATCAGTAAGATTAAATTCCTACTATTGATGTTCTGAGAACTGCTATGCTGACAAATTAAAGGCTACTAGAAAATAAAAGTTCATTATATCCCTGGAAGAACTATGCTAATAAAGATGATGATACAATGAATATGTCCTAAAAACACTTGAATGGAGCATGGTCATTTCCATTTTGAGAGGCATGGTTTTTCATAAGCTTTTGCAATAAAGCAATATAATTACGCGCAGGAAAAAAATCCAATAACAGCAATTAAATAGTTATGTTTTCTGAGATTGCTTACTGCAAATTGTGGGAAGAGCCTCTGCCACGTTCACAGCCTCATAATAGCTCTGATTAAGGACAGACAATAAGGCAAACACCACCCAGTTCTATACTGGCATATTATACCCAGAGAAAAGCATACAACTCACTGCATTTAAACCCCTTATTCATGAACATACTCGGCCAGATGAGAAAATAATTCATATAAGAATGTAGGTAGGGAGGTTTAAGCATTTGCCTGGAGGACAGAGAAAGGTGGAGAATAAAGAGTAGTAAGATAAATTAGAGAACTTCAGAATAAGTTTTAAGGATAGTAAATTTTAACCCTTAACACTACACTTTGGATAAGATACCACTGAAAATCTCTGGACAAATACTGTTCACACTTCCAGTAGTCGGCACCTTACTGACATTAGCAGATAATCCCTTCTTTCTTCCTCCTTCAAGAGGAAATTTGGCCTGCAGTGGCCATCCATGGCTCTTTGTGTGAAAAGGTCCCTTTACTTTTACTCGTTCTTCTGAGCCTGCCTGAGACAGTTCCGATAGCTGACACACTGCTACAACTGCCCATTCCTTTACTGCAGCGTGCTGGCTGGCACTGGACTAGCTGCATGGCTCTGGATGCTCATACAAATTTGTGAGATGGAGTATCCAGCAGTGTTCTGGGTACTGCTTTAAGCACACATTCATTCATTTTATTATTTGCTAGAAGTTAATAATGTACTTGGAGGAGAGAAAAGGAGAGGGGAGAAAAAAACAGAGATCAGCAGAGTGTACTACTTAGCTGAAAATGAGTCTTGTACAGTTTCAAGATAAAACACATATATTGAGTCATAGGAAGCTCTATACTCCTAAAGCATAAAGGTCTTTAAAGAAGTTAGAGTTGAATTTTAATACTTGCTGAAACAAATCCCAAATCGACCTACTGTCTTCTTTTGTTAAGGCAGTTTTGTGACTTTGCATGGTGCAGGAGTACCTGCTAGATGATGTCCTAAGTACTGTCCCTATCATAGCATCTTTACTTTCATTCTATCCTATGAAGTTGCACAGCTGCAAGACAACAGAAAAATATGATTTATTGCACACCTCTACTTAAGTAACCTAATAAAAGAGTATTTAAAGTATTTTTTAAATTTACATTTCTGTACACAAGAGTAACACCCATTCTCCTGCCTGAAACCAGATAAGCGTAACTAGGTGGGACATCATATTTGGCCAGAAAGTAGTTTATTTTTGCATTAGCATCATGCTGCCTTTGAACATCAGGATTGTTTACTTGTGATAGCTGAGCCACAGAGCGATGTCTAATCCCTGTAAGCTCTGTCATATTTTACATGTGTTTTGATAACCTTGTTCAAGAGGTCAGCCTTATGGTGGGATAAGTGATCCATTTCCATCCACGATTCCTTGGGATGGAAATGCCAGGTTGGTCATGCTGGCCACATAGATGAATCTCAGTTTGTTTGAAAGCAATCAGCACCATACTGGGTAGCTTCCAAGATGGCTCTAACTGAATTTCACAAAGATCACAAACAAATTGACATTAAATAAAAAAAAAAAAAAAAGAAGAAGATTTGAGATGCGATCCTTCGCTGAATTCAGTGGACAAATATGCCAGCTAGACCAATGGTCAGCCTTCTGCTCTGGGCTTAGAGCATCATCTTTTCTTCTAATGAACTGAGTCTACACATGCAGTTCTATTCTGAGCTACCACTGAAAAAGCTAAAAAAGGCAAATTATTTCCCCACCATATACCATATCATTTTGCCATATTTGCATATCAAGCTCAATGAATTATTCTCAAATAGCTAAAGAAATACATAAAATCCTGTGGACTATGACTGCTGTTAAGTCCACTGTATCATTGCTGGGGGAATAGAGGACAACTTTCATGGATTGGTATATTCCTGACAGAAAAAAAAAGAAAAAAAAAAAAAGAAAAAAAAAAAAAAAGAAAAGAAAAGCAAAAGGCAGTGAATACGTCAGATATTAGATTCATTGCATATGAAATCCTAGGCAGAGCAACAACTCTCATAGTTGGATCGTGACTTCAGCTCTAAAGAATGAGGTGCTTGGGACTATGCATGAGAAATTATTTTCACCTATACTTCCTATTAACTTTTGTATGCAAATATTGTTATATGATATTTAAAAAATTACATCATATATTCAGGAATAATTTAAGAAAGATAATTATGAAAGGATGAAAAATTATCTTGTTCAATCTGCCAGAGAACGGAAATTGAAATTGTTACAACTTACAAATTTTATGCAGGCTTTATTAGTCTCCATAGAAACTTCTCCATTAAAACCAAACAAACAAAACCAACAAAACAAACAAAAACAAACCAACAAACAAAAAACCAATCACGAAACAAAACCCAAAAAGGACAAAAAAAAACAAAAAAACCCCAAAGCAAACCAACAAACAAACAAAACCCAACAAAACAAAACAGAACAAAACCAAACCAACCAACCAAACCACAAAAGCACTCACAACTTTCCAGCTACGATGGCTGGAGATATAATCCAGAAGGTAAAGATGTCATTCAGATCTTACTGGCATCTTGCACATTTAGGCTGCCTTTTGCTGTTTATACATTGACTTCTGTTTGACTCTGTAACTACATAAGCAGCTTTGAAAAGGAAAGCTATACTCTCTAGCTGCTGAAGGGTACGTTACGCTAGGAGGACTCACAAGAACAGAACTATGGTCAATCTCTATTTGCTTCCTAACAGGTGAGCTGCATGAAGTGAATATATATTTCCAACCAGACAGCAATTTAAATGTTTCATTCTAATAACTTGTTATCATAACCTCTTTCAAACACCTACTGAAACACTGATTATATTGCTAATCATAATGTTAGTGATACCCTATTTCAGTGTATAGACACTTCAGCATGATTAAGACCGCTGACAGAAGCACGCATAGCCTTGAAAATCTTCGCAGTATCCTTTGATTACTAGTTACTTTCTAAGACCAAGTTAAATTATTCCTTTCTTAGATTTAGTTCAATGACTGTGATTCATTAATTCAAAATGTTTATTTCAAATCTTTCTCTACAATCTCAAGTGTCCGTTTCACAGAACTAACCACTTCATTCAATCTTTATTCCCTGGAATTTTCCATTAATTTAGCCCATAATGCTTTGGTTCTTCCCTGACACTCTTAAGATCTTGTTATCTTTTTGAAGAGAACATTTACTACATTACACATGGTCAATGGCTAATGCAAGCATTGTCTAAATACAATATTACTCATGGATACGAACTTAGTTCTCTGTGTACCTCTCTTCTCCCATCTGCCTGCCTTCATTTGCTTTTCCCAAGTAAAAAGAAACAAAATAGTATTTAATTACATCTTTTATTGTTTTACTGAGTCAATCCAATGTTTCACCTTTTGACATTTTACTATGTCATTGTCTAAAAACAGGAACAAGCTTAATAAGCACTCTCTTTACTGGCTTTTGTACACTTAACAACTCATTTAGTCAAAGCCTAATTTGCTGCTGTTTGTTGAAGTCCATGGGAATAAAACATTTTGTTAAAGCTAATCAAGTGCCCATCTGCTTCCCCCTTCAAGAATAATTTATCCTCAGCTAGATAAACTTGTTCCTGTTTATTTCTTAAACCTTCAGACTAACATATTGATTGTGTAATTGCTGAATTTTACAGGATTATAATTTTGTCAGAGAATTGATCCAATCATTTAAGAATAGGTTGATATATTTCAGACACTTTCAGGCCTCATGCAGGGGCCTGTGCAAATTGAAAAGTTCACTTTTAAAAAATAATTTAAGATGGCTCAGAATATTTCAGTTATGCTATTCCGTATTAATTTAGCTGAGACTTCCCAGTGTTCAGTATAACCTCTGTTTCAGAATTCAAAGAGGTAGCACAGGTTTCCTGATCCCACATCTAGTGATGTCCATGAGAATACAGAAACAAATACTAAAATGACTAGGGCCAAAGACAGTACAAAAGAAAGGATTCTGGCATTTAATTATAAATCTAGCTATTCCCCTATAAGAGCAAGTATGCTTAATATGTTATCTATGTATTAATAAAGAATTTTATTTAAAATCATTGCTTTCAAGAAGATTTCAGTGAATAATTTTGGAGGATGATTACAATGATGGGGAAATAAATTCTTTGCTGACAAAAGTTGGGTTTTGTAAGGTATTGATCAAATTCTTCAACTTTGTCTACACTGTATCAAAATAAAACAAAACAACATGTATTTAAATGTATTTAAACCCAAAAACATTTAAAAGAAAAGCAGATTTCTCAGTGGTCATGCCTAAAAAACAGATTAGGATTTTTTAGGTAGATTTGTTTCTAAGTTGAATCATTTTAAAAATGTTAATGTTTAAATGGTGATATAAGAGTGAACATTACATTATAATTTTGATATTCCACTTCTGTTCCCCCTTTAACATGACTGGATGTCATTCTCAAAAAGAGAAGAAAAAAATCTAGATAAACCACTGGGGTTTTCAGTATTTCAGGAAGTCACAGTAAAAAGAGGCAAGTGACAGATTAAAGAGGAAGGGTTGGAAACATTAGAGTGTGTTAAAACTCCCTCCTTTCATTTTTTTTTTCAGCCACAGTGCTTTCCGAGACCTCATGATTAGAAAATTCAGGCCACTGCAGCATTCACTAGCTAGGTACAGCATTTACATTTCATTTTCTCTTATCAGAATCAGACTAAGTAATTACTTCTGTGTGTAGGGCTCTGGTTGTACAGAGTTTGGCCTCACTGCAAGCTGGTCGATTTAACTGCCTATGCACTAGGGTCCTGTTGAGAGGTTTTAGAAAGCCTGTCATATTCCATTTATAATGTACATTCACTGGTGTAAAAGCCCCAGATTGTGAATTAACAATTTACTTTTAACTAGTATTCATGTAAATAATTTTTTTTTCTGGAAATTAAACACTAAAAGAAAGAATAAAAAGGTTTGGGGGATTCATGAATACTAATCTGATGCAAAATAATGGTCCACCTCCTCTTCAGAATAGAAATCTAAAAATTCATAATAATTGCTTACTTCTTATCATTTCTTATTCAAGATATTAATTCCACGAGGACTTAGCTACATGATTTACTTTGTAAGCTTAAGAGGTTCCAGTAGAGACACTGATTAATGGAGAGTTAATGTCTGAGAGAAGATCCTGGTGTAGAAGAAAATGCACAGTAGGCTGACATTAGACTATCTTGCCAGAAGCCTCAACTTCGCCATATATGTTTATATAGCCAGATACAGTCTTAAATATTCAATAGCTAACCTGAGATCTAATTATGAATGCTGGAAATTATCAAAAATCACCTAAATGTGCTGAAAGCACATGCCTTAAAATATTAAATAGAATGAATTAATAGTAGAAAGGAATTTTCTGTGGAGAGTTCAACAACTCCAACTCTAGTGTTATTCAGCAAAGGAGTAAATATCTCCAACAAATAACAAATAGTCTTCACCATCAGCAGCTGGAGGAACATAAAGAAAGGGCCTATACATATCATTCCTTTGTAGAACTCCACTGAGAAGAGAAACTTACTGAAAGAGTAGGAAAATGCTTACAGATTTCTGACATTCAGTAGTGTTGGGACGACTCAGATTCAGAACTGAGGAGTGAACATTTGTGTAGACATTTGACAGATCCTACTTGTTTGCCAGTGAAAGAATTCATCAGTACTAAATATAACTCACCACAATGATAATCATCTTAGCTAATTTTGAAAGCAATCCTGGCATGCATCTATATGCATAGCTTTGAAAAAATTTCTAAAATAGAAGCTTGCTTTATAAGACAAATAGTGAAAGATAAATACCCGATGCATCCATGTGTAGTATAAACGTAGATAACCTGGAGAGATTTTTCAATAGGCATTCTTTAAATTTAACATCATCTGATTTTCAAAGGCATATGAAAAGATAAGAACTAATTAGTTCCTCAAGTTAAGAACTAATAAGTGTCTCACAATAAAAAAATGCAAATTGTGTGAGATGGTCATCTTGCCAGTTTTAAATAGCAGCTGGCCATTATATCCTAGATAAATAGCCGTGTATTCAAATGTACCTTAGTGACAGACAGAATGTGCCGCTCGGTTGTGCAACAGGGCAATGAATAAACAAAACAAAGACAAAACAAAACAAAACAAAAAAAGTGAGCCTATATCTGGCATCAAAAGAATGGCTCTGTGGGATACAAACAAGTAAAACATGGGGATGAAATGAATTGGAACTGAGTCTATTTGCATTACGGATTGAACACAATGTGCTCAGTAGGAAAGCAAGCAACACTTCACTGAACAATAGCAAAATAAGTTGAATATCCCAGCAATGTTTTTATGTACTAGAAATGAGCTTTTGTTGGTTTTAAACACCTCAGCCATACTTTTTTCACCAAAACATGTAAAAAAAAGAAAAGAAAATCCTGGTTTGCATCTCCATTTTCAAATCATTCCATAGTTCTAAATGTGCTCAAGTGCTACAGAAAATTGACAGTTCTTATGGCTTTTCAATTACAGATTTGCTTTGAAATTTTACAAACAACAGGCACACTATTGTGCTCTCACTTTTTCTAATAAATCTCTTGGATTCAAAGTCTGTGCTCATGGAGAATCAATTGATGCTTTTGTAGGAATAAACACTTAACGTGAAGAAGGCTAAAGAGATCCAGTTTGTTTAAATGCCATGCCATTTTCACAGACTTAGAAGAATGGAAAAAGAATGATTTATCTTAAAATGTACCATAATACATAATTAACATAGCACATTGGGGGGGGGGGAGGGGGGAAGAGATTAAAATTTCCTCTTTGTTTGGAAAATGTCATGGCATATTCTGGTGTCTTCCTTCTATATTACTCCCAACACATAAAATGAGATCAGCTTACTAGTTATTGGAATTTTAAAGCCATCTCTGGGACTGAAATTGGTGGAAATGTAACACTGAATTCAACGCATGCAGAATGAAACAATTAAATTTAAAAAAAACCCTAACAAACAAACCAAAGCGAGTATCTAAACCTTATGCTGATAATTTGTAAGACAGACTAGAGTATAGATACCTCTTCCTTGTATATTAGATATTTTACTACTGCTCTTACTGTCAGGAGGGATGATACTGGTAATGCTCAGATGTGAACTTTGCCTTTCCTCAAAAGATATACAGAAGACATATCTTTCATCTTCCACCCTGAAAGAGATTTATGTAGAAGCTAAATGCTATATAGACTTCTACTTCTGTAAGACATAAATTTCACTGAAGCAAAGATCTGTTGAAAAAGGTTGTCATTTGTTTACATACTTATCAGAAAAAAACTAAATCTGAAGAAACCAACTGTCCCCTGACATTTTGAGTATTTCACATGCCTGACATCATCCCTGGTACAGCACCATCTACCTCGTTTGGCATCTATAAATGTGAGAAAATGTACAAAAGGAATCATCCTAATTTTTAGTACAGCAAACACATGAAGGAATAAAATCCAGAGTCCTTTATCTACTTTAGTGGTCTACCTGTACAACTATAATTTTTTAAATTATTTTCATTAATGTTTAAAAGATCATGATCCTTCCTTATCTAACACCTCCTGGGCTATACATGCTTTTAAACAGTATCTGTCATATTTTCAGTGTCCTTTTGAACAAAAATGCTACTTCTAAACAAGATTTATGAGAATTTTTGGATCTGGCTCCCAATCCCATATATGAAGAAATCCATTTCTTTTAGCATAAGGTAATTTTAACACAGTTTAATACTCACTCTTTACTCATATTTCTATTCCTCCCCATCCCATTTCAAGAACTGGTTAAAAAAGCTTTTCAGATACAACATCTGTTCCTTTACACTGACTTTTTTTTTGTACGTGCAAATCTGAAATATAGGAACAAAACTGTATTGAGTTGTTTGAGCACTAATGCAGTTAACACCTTCATGATTTTAAGATTTGCTCCATGTTGTGCTACCATTCTATGGCAATCTTGTTTTAAAAGTACATTTTTACATAATTATCTTACTGTGTAGCTGGATACAGTGATATTAAACAAACAAAAATAACCAAACCCAAACCAAACCAAATCAGAAAAAAAACCCTAAACCAAAACCAAAACCAAACAAAAAACCAACCAACCAAACAAAAAAAACACAACAAAAAACCCCACCAAACTTGACAAAACAACTATGATATTAGAAAATAAGCTTTTTTTCCCCACTATTTTATGTTTTTAACAGTTTCTGTTCAATTGCAGGAGTTAGCCTTCTAGTAGTGTACAGTAAATATGAAATAATATTTCAGTAATGATGTCAGTCTCACAACTGTTGTAAGCGAGCAAAAGTCTTGATTTATTCTTAGCCCAGTATAGTCTTAAGTATATATATTCTGTAATTTGTTTTAAATACTTGTGTGTGTAGAGAGAGTATTTTTTAGATTATGGAAGCAGTTATCTTTCCCCTAGAAATTAATGGTAGAGTTTTTGGTTCAAAGGACATGATATCAGAATCTTTTTAATAGCTTGTCCAAAACTTTTCACTAATATTATACACAAACATAATGAGCTAGTACATTCAGTAGAGATGACTACCAAAATCTATGGAAGTATTTTCTGAGAGGATGATCTTGCAGGATTTTGCCCATGAAGTTCTTTATGACTGTTCCTAAACTACATATGCGTAATTGTGATCCTGATTTCTGTTAAAAATAGTATTTTAAAGCATTGCCTAGTTGACTACCAAATAAAAACCACAGGTTTTGACATAGTGAATCCACCAGATACAGTTATTTCCCACTGTTTACCCATCTCTTTTAAACTTCAAGTGCTGAACTTTTAAGAGATATAAACTGCTGTCAGTAGAAGTCACAACAGCTTGTGCCAATTGAAGATTTTACCCTCTATACCAGTTCCCTAACTCAGAGTAAGCAGCATAAATACATATTTATGACAAAATATTGAATTTAGGCCATGTTGTAAAAACTATGGACTTTGTGCAGTTAGAACATTTTCTCACAACCCTCCTTACGCTTTCTTTTCATTTCTTCCTATCATCTTGGCTGAAGGATTTATTCCCCACTCCCTCAGTGACCTTATGGCAATGGTACTGAACATAACCTATTAAGGCAGCCCCAAACCATCGCTCTGAAGGGAAGATAATTCTTCAGGCATAAGAAACTATTGCTGGCTTTAAATCTGAATAACTCTCCTGGCAAGCCATTCTCCCTCGGTATACACTGCATGCATTAAAAGACTGCTGCATTACTGTCTTGCTGGAGAAATTGTCTTCCTCAACAGTATAAAATGTGGTGCTCCTTCATCAGAAATTTTCTTTTGATGACTACATTCTTTTTTTTTCTTATACTTACTCTATTGTTGTAAAATAAAGGCAGTTTGATAAGCATACCGTTTAGTCACCTAGTCACTTTGTGTTTCTAAACAACACAGCTTAGCCTCAAGTAAGAATGAAGAAAGAGTGAGTAATCTAATTGGGGAAGGGGGGGAGGGGGGTTGAGGGTTGTTTTTTTGTTTGTTTGTGGTTTTTTTTATTTTTATTTGTTTGTTGGTTGTGGTTTTTTTCGGGGTTTTTTTTCTGGATTTATTTGTGGATTTTATGTTTTGGTTTGGTTTGGTTTTTTTGGCGTGGGGTTTAGCTTTGTGGGGTTTTTTTTAATTGAAACAAACCAAGTGGTGAAAATATTAATAGTATAAATTAGAAGGAACATTTCCACCAGGGTGCATTCTGTAGACAGAATTGATTTGGACAGACAGCACTAGGGAGGAAGAGCAGCTTTATTGCTTCCAAGAGGTGGGGTTTTTTGGTACAAATGGAGGACTGTATTAATGAAATGTTTGCAATTTGAGATTGGCACTGATAATGAAGAAAATTAATGGATACAGGGATGCAAACTGTTAGTTAATAGTGTAGCTAGCAGTAATTACAGTATTTCAAGCAAATTTGTGAAACAAGATACAGTAAATCCTGACCAGGATCCAGTATAGAAACAAGAATAACCTATATTAAAAGAAATTTTAAAAATGCAGACAAATAATCAAAATCTCTTGCTATTAAATTACAATAGCAAAAAGTATAAATATAGATCATGCTATTAGGTAATCATTTTATGAAGTCTTACAAGAGAAATCCACCAGACTCAAAAAAAATCCCAAGCCAAAACAAACCCCCAAAGCACAAACTAAGGAAAGATAGTAAAAAAAAAAAAAAGAGACAATAGGTTATAGGAGATCACAGCTTTATATAATTTTGTTTGCAATCATTTTCTTTGAAAAACAAGCAAACAGAAGAAAACACAAACCTCCAAAGGGCTATTAGAGATCTTTCTGTCCAATTCCTTTGGTTCATTTTACAGAAAACAAACAATTGAAACACCTGACCATTTCATTTCTCCCCTCCTTTTCATTACTTTTCTTGTTCTATTATCATCTCATCCTTCGCTCCCTTATTATTTCCAATTTTCCATCCATTGTTTCCTCTGTTATTGTGCACGTGGCCCCTGTTAGATGACATTTCTGATCCTCTCAAGAACCAAGTGCACATTCAGTACCAAACGGAACTGAGTTCTGGGCAGTTACATCAGCCTATGAGCCCAGGATTTTCATGGCAGTGGGCTGTGCATCTATGGCATTGCCTTAAAAACTGCAGCAACTCCAAACTTAAGTGTTGCACATGGAAGATTCATATGATCCACAAAGATTCAAAAAACCAACAAAGACAGAAAAATATGCGATTTTACATGAAACTCGCATGGGAGAATGATGAAGTCCTTAATAAACAAATAAAAAAAATTAAATTCAAGTGATGTTCTAATGTGTCCTTAGATAAGGAAGCATTTGCAATCTTAGGAGTCCTTAAGCATATCAGAGTTTTACTGTAATGCTTGGAAGTTGTCCCTCACCCACTGAAAATTAAATACTCTATGAGGAGTATTAATCTGCTTCTCACGAGGCCAGAACAACTATGGGGAATGAACTGCTCTGGAAATTAAGAATCACCTACCTCAGGCGCAGTATGATTTCACTGATCACAAGTTCCCAAGCACCTCTATCAAAGTAAAGATCTTATAAACTAAAATCAATCACAAGAACACATATCAATTCAAAACAAAAATACTCCACTGAATTTGCTGCTGCTGCTGCTGCGAGGAAAAGATAGAAGTGTTATGACAACCATTAAATACCATTATATAACCTGCCCTGAAAGGTGCTTGAGTACCCATCTGGGAGGTGACGTGCATATTCTATTCCATATGTCCATAAGAAAATACCGAGTAACTCATGCAACTAATCAAGACAGTATGAATGTTGAGGTGTCTATTACGTTCTGATAGCTACAGTTAATTAGGACAAACATTACATTTACTACTGCTTCCTCTCTGGGTGTTGCATGTCCAACTCAGCAGTCAGTTTACAATTCATCTTGCAGTCTGTTATTCCCTTCTCGCAAAAGGACTACAGATTCACAAGTGTTTACTTTAAAACTTCAAGGTTCAGCTGAGAATTAAGTGGTCTGTAAAGAGTCTAGAGAGCCTATTCACTGTGTACCAACAAGATCTGACAGAAGGGTAAGAACAGTAAGCAATAAGCACGTACTCTCTTCTCCCACCTTTCTCTGAGTAGCACATCGCATGCAAAAGGGAAGAGAAAGTGGCTACAGCAAGGCTGACCCTGTCCTCATGGCACCAGCACATGCAGGCAGAGTGGCAACATGCAGGGGAGTCGTTATTTGCCACCACTCCACAGAAAAGGCAGAAACTGACTGCCATCTAATTGTGGAATAATGTAACTCTGAACAGATGTAATTACCTGCTATCCCCTTGCATAAGACTTCCAGAAAACCCACCATCTCTAATAACCATGGTTTTTATCCAGTCGCATGCCTAGAGGACCATTCTGATGGAAATTGTCCAACTATTTCCTAAGGTCGATTCAAGTATTTTTAAAAATGAGTAGTTCAAAATGGACATTTTCCAACACCTCTTCATGATTTAGCAATGTAACTTCTCATGCTGCAGTATATCCCAGGAGATTGGTTGGCCATATCTCTATGTATTATATTACAAAGTACTAGTGACTGTGACGGATGGGATGGACATGCCCTTCAGAGCTGCTGAAACATTAAGCGATCTGAGGTCAAATGCTGACATGAATTGTAAAAGAGCTGTAGAAATGTTAACTGCCTTCTTTTCAGCAGTGGCACAACAGCTGAAGATAGCCATGTTTTCATCTTTTTTTCATTTCATTGTTGAGGGACTTATAATGTGGAACTTCAAAGCCAATCATCATTAAGTTTCCATCTGCATGGCACTCTACCCAATGTTTCTACTCCTATTTACTGTACCTCCATATTGGGCTGAAACAAAAAATTCTAAGTGCCCAAATTTTTTCAATTATCTGTAGTATGATGCCAGGTTCGTTATGTGCACCTCATTTCATTTATTGGTATTTACTGTCCTCCAGCTGTCGGCATCAATGCTCATTTTCTACCTGCTAGCTGCCAAGCTGAATTTTTAAAGTTGTTACGTATCCACATTTCACCCACACTGTTCTTCTCATCGTTATTTGTAGCACCACCTCTAAACATGAAATCTAACCTTCAAATGTCACGCAATTATCCACAAAAGGGTACCTAAATAGCTAAATGCAGGGTTCTTCACTCATCTCTTCAGCCAGGGATTTGATTAATTTTGACATGCCATGAAAATGATATGCAAGTACATGCAAAAATTAACATGCAAAAGAAAATATTTACCCTGTTCCCTCAATCAGGCTACAGCAGTGAACATTACTGTCAAAAATATCGTGATGCTTTATCCCCCTTTTTTCTGTTTCCTTAAAGAGTTCAACCTGCAGTATTTCCGATAGAATCACTCCACAACCTACAGCCCTAGTATTTATTTGTTTAGCATTTTAAAACATCAGCATGAGATACGTAGAATACTAAAGGCAATTTAGAACATTAAACAACAACAGAAAGCACCACTACCTTCAAGAAAAAAAATCAGTGCACAACACTATACTTTTACTGCAGTTTGCTGCAAATTGTATTCAGAGACAGGGAGGTGAGAAATCCTAGTGGAGTTTATATTTTGACCGGTACTTGTTTCATCACAGTTTGAAATTTATCGTGGACTAAAAACGGAAACAGAACAGCCAAAGCACCCTGGGCCTTGAGTCTAATTCAAAAATAGACATGTCTTCTCATCAATATGTTGGTGTACTGGCACATTGTGTAGTTGTAGGTTCTGGTGATTGAAGGACAGAATAAAATAGATTTGCGGGTAGTATTTATTAGAACAACTGGCAGGCTGGTAAAAAACAAACATCATTTTGGACAAACTATGCCTTTCCCAGGTTTGAAATAAACTCAAATGATCTTTCACAATCAAAGGAAGTTTTTTTTCTTCCTTGATACTTGTCTACTTCTGTTAAGAATCAGCAGTCCTGGAATTACATATGTCTGACACATTAATAAATCTGTAAAGGTCAGAGCAACACAGGGCCCAGAGCAGGAACGTTTGTCAAGGAGGACTTCTAGTACATAGGAGCATGAAATGTGCAAACAGACTTTACTTTTTCTTCGAGTGTATGAGAATTGTGACATGATACAGTAGTTTCCGCGCAAACCTTGGGAATGGAATGCCTTATCAACATTAGCAGACACAACCATTCGCTAACTTTAATTCAGATTTAAAGAGATTGGGTGTCTTTGAACACAGGGTCTATCAAGTGTGTTGCTTCAGGAGGCTGGCACTGGTGCACCTCATGAATATCTATGAGAAGTATTGCTGCAATACCAAAACAAAACTGAAAAATGCAAGATGAAAATGCACTTCAAATAGAGGAGAAGTGTCACTGCATCAGTATTCACCAACTCAGTGCAAGGTTTTTATCTTCCTGAGAGTATGATCTTACCGTTTGGGGATCATAAACCTTTTAACCCCAAGTGTTAGAGATTCTGAAATCCTGGGCAAAGGAAATCAGTGTGGCGACTCAAAACTGAAACTGAATGGCTTCTAGCTGATTTTTTGCTCATCTTCAGACCCTCATGATTATCTCTGTAGTGGCTATTTCTTCCCAACTGTCACAGAAGATTGTTACTTTGGTTAAGGTATCCAGTACGGTAAGAAACTTTTGTCTTCTACTGCAATAGGTCTAGACTATCCCTATTTCAGTTCAGAGGTGATCCTGTTAGACTGGTGCACATGGAACATTTCCTCTTGAAAAGCAGTGACATTTGTACGAAAACCAGGTTGTGATCAACTTAGCCAGTTAGCCACCTGACAAGTGAAGATAAGATCGGGTCCAATACAGGGAAAATACACCAAAACTATGAAGTACCACTGTCGCGATACGCTGCCAGCTCTCCAGAAACACCGTGGGCAACTTGGAGATTGTGGATCTGGGAGGCTGAAATGGTGTTTCTGTGAAAGCCTGTAATATAGTCTTTAGATTCTAAGAAAATTCAAGTTTCAAAGCCTTTATAGACCATTTTATGAGGTAAACTACAGAAATGTAGTAAGAAGTTCATTATATTCATCACAGCAAAAGCACTTATTTGGACTGTTAAGGAATATTTTCTTTTTTTTTTTAGTTTTTCTGTAGGTTTGGTAATTTTCCCCCCCCCCTAAGGGCACTTGTTATATTTTAGATGTCTAATTTGAGAAGCTATAGAGAACCCGAGTCCTTGCTTTTGAAAGGGACAGCAAGTTTGCTTGACAGTTACTAACAAGCGAACACAACTGATGCTTTTATGTATAATGTCTGTGGCTTCAATCCTGCAGCGCTTTTGTCACTGCAGTGGGATCATTCATTTTCAATCTGTGAAATCCATATGAGCAACGGCTCAGCATTATATTAGTGCGCAAGATTAGCATCTTTGAGACAAAGAGGATTCTCTGGTCTCCTTGCTTCTATTTAGAAGGCACTCAGTGAAGTGTTCACATCCACTTGGTTCTAATTAGCATACAAAGCACACCCATGGGGTACATACCATAAAATTGGTGACAGACTTCTTACTGTTTTATCATCTTTTTTTCTTTTGTGTCTTATGGACCAGTGACTAGCAGGCTTGTAGAACAGCTGTAAATATCATTGAACCATCAAGTTTGAATATGCACTTTTCATAGTTTAAGCAAACTGATATCCCTGTTCTGACATTTGAAATAGTTTATTGTGGCTATAGATTAATTATTGAAGAGAATTTTTAAACATTCGAAGATTTTTTCAGCATTTCAACAATGTTGAAAGACATGTTCAACTTTAATCTTTAATCTCTGTCTCTGTTTTTTACCTTAACCCAAACAATTTATAAGGCATTGTCTCTCCCAGATAAATCTTCTCCATTGCAGCCTCCATTTCACATGCTGTAAACTGGGGATAGATTGGCTTTACCCATCACTTAAGTTTACACTCACAGATAGCAAAAGATATCATACGGCAGATCTCATATCACAGATATCATATAACTGCTACAAAATATGATTGCAAAGAAGAAAGAAAAGTTGATAAACATTAATATTTAACAAAGATTCTCAGAGATTCTCTTTAACGGCTATGACAGTGTGTTAGACTTGGAAGCAGAGGTCACTGTATTATCATAAAGCATGCGCTGAAATATATGCATCCAGATTTTACTCATGTTTCCTGAAAAATTATGCAAAAAACCCATTTTTCCCCACATGGAAATATTACATTTATCAATTTGTTTCTTATTTTTTAATCTTTCTTAAGATTACATTATTAATAGTGTCTGAATTAAAATATATTGTGAGAAAGAGATCCATCATATGCTCTCGGACAGCACTCTTTTAAGACTCTAGCCTCTAGACATCTGTGCGAAGAAATGCTTTTGTTTGGGGATTTGTTTGGGAGGTTTTCCTTATTTATTTGTTTCTTTAGAATTTTTTTAATTCGGCTGACAATGTTAACTAGGCTTAGAGTGAGAAGGCAGGAAAGCAAATTAGTAACAGAAGAATAAAGGTGATCATTGCTACAGAGTACTATCAAAACTGTGAGACTTCATGAAGCTGGCATTATATTTCAGGTTGTCTTGAAGAGGTAAAGCTCCTGCCATGTTTGGTACCATGTCATAAGAGTTTGTTTTTTTTCCATTAGAAAGATAGACACTTGGCTGTGTTTTCATATGGACACCTGATTTGGGTTCTTCATGGTAAACTTAGAACAAAACACAAAAAGTATAATTCTAGAGGAGAGATGACAGTCTCCCTGATAGAAGATCTTTGTACTCAGAAACCACCCTTATGAACTGACATAGCTGATCATCATCATTAACCACTGAGGTATCTTTATGCAGATAAGAACTTTGCTTAGACAAAGGGATTCTTAAAGTGACCAGAACAATGTGTCATCTCTAGGGTAACTGCATTTGCTACCACCAGAAGGACTGAGACAGTAGAAGGGAGAAAGAAGGGAAGAAACTGTCCAGTGTAGTCTCAGCCTTTATTAATTTCTGGGTCTTCTGTGACTTCACTAGATTTACAAACCAGCTTGAGTGCTGAAATTTCTCCCTAAGGCATCATAACAGTTGTCCACTAGATGCTCAAATTTAATAGCAAATATCATCTCCCATCACTGAGAAACTCAGCTATTGCCTCCCACATTGTCCTAGCACCAAAGTGTCTTTCATACAATGGTTGTCTTCCTAAAGGGCTGAATCCTCAGAAGTCAGTCGTGAAATAAAGTGAAGTTTCCAACTGTAACGCAATAATTGCTGTGTCATTTTGAAATCATGCATGTTATTTTCTCACAACTAGGACATATTCAGGTATTTCTTCACTCATTTCATAAAAGTTTTAAAACCTCACTTATAATGGAAGGAATTGGAAGCTTTTCCATGGTGAGTTGTTAGATGACAACATGGTAATGTGAAACAGCCCTCAACTTGCATTACAATAGGACCTGTTAAGAATCAAATGATAAGCCCTACAGGAAAAAG
This sequence comes from Ceryle rudis, assembly GCA_033439905.1. Taxonomy (NCBI): domain Eukaryota; kingdom Metazoa; phylum Chordata; class Aves; order Coraciiformes; family Cerylidae; genus Ceryle; species Ceryle rudis. The sequence continues at coordinate 19,895 of JAAGNO010029398.1, forward strand.
ATCAAGGATATAAGCTACACTTTAGTTTTAGTGGACTTAATAGGTAGAAAAGCCACAGCAACATGAGTGCTCCAGAAGTCTGTGATGTATGATGTTATCTCCAAATTTACAGCCCTTGATAGACTTGTCTTTAATTAATCTAATAATTTTTAACTCATTTAATAGTTTGGTATCCTCCAATATTGGATTTTACATGCTTTTCCTTGTTCTGATTCAACTACCGAGTAATTTTCAACTAATAAATTACAGAAAAAGTATGGATTTGATTAAGAGACCAAATTAAATCTGGTTCTCTCTGAGGCTTTCTTTACACTCTTGCCAGCAAAGATTCAATTACTTCCAGTAGTAATGTGGGGGTTTTTTTCTTGTCAGGTAAAAAGTTGGAAATTCTGTAATTTGATGGGTCCCTAAACTACTGTCCTGAACAACACAGTTTCAGTCTGTATTAAGATGTACAGGAGATGATGTCTTACCAAACTAAGGGTCTACACTGTATGGTCTTAAGTAATTACACCCATTATTTTTATAAATTCTTCCTATGACATTTAGGTTTGCTAGTAAAACATTCTGAGCTTTAGGATTTGAAAGCTATCTTTCCTAAAATTTAGGACATACCTTTAGGTGGGTGAACTTCCCTCAATTTTATATCCAAGTTGCAAGAGATGACAGTTTGAAGAGGATATTGATTTTCTCCAAATTACTCTGGTGATGACTGATATGAAGAATTTGAGGTCAGTCTTCTATATTTCATTCTCTGCAGTTTCATTCTCCCCAGAAGTTATCCTATTTAAGAAGGGATAGGATATTAAAGTGGAAAGAGTAATACTTGGAGCAGTACTTACTTTCCAGTAACCCCAAGTTCACTTCCACTGCTGTAATAAGCTATGTTACATTTCACATCTTTTTGCTATGCAAATTAAACCCTTGTACAATTGTATCTGCTATTTCAATATGTCAGAGGGTTGGCTCTGTATCAGACTGAGATTAGAGGTGTGCCAGGTCCACTTCCAGAGTGGTGGCATTCTGACTACTGCTTACCACAGGGGTGCCCTGCAGAGGCTCGCAAAATGGAAGCCCTAAGAGAACATCTCAATGAATTGCATTAAATGAAAGGGCTCCTTAAAAAACAATAAAATGTAATACTCTGAAATTCAACATTAATTTAGGGGACAAGCCAGGGTGAATTTCCAGGTCTTGCTCTCCAGGGGATGGATCCTAGAGCTGTAGAGAGACCGAAGGAAGACTCAGAATTTCTGAGCTCACTGAACTCTGTGACGGTATCAGACACATCAAGCTCAACTTTAAACTAAAGAGACCACAACAGATGCAATTCAGACCTTGTCTGTAATGCAAAAGATGTGCAGATCACTCCACCTAAGAGGCAAGGGGACCATAATGGTGTTATTTTTATATGTAAACTAAAGGTTAATATATTTGTGTTCTCCCCTGAAAGACATGTACCTACTCCTGTATAATAAAACCTGAACTTCAGCTTCGAAACCACTCTGGTGCAGGCTCTAGTGCTCTGATGTCAACTGGGGAAAATGCAGGACTCAGAGTTCACCCTGTGCATATATCTGCATATACACAGCTCTGTATATCTCTGCAAGTGAATTTCTCTCGTAGAGCTTAGCGCATACATTTTCTTCCACACGCACGTCAGATCTATAACTAAAGGAAACTTTTTTCATTTCCTGTTCGCACAACAGATGACATGAAAAATTAGTTCCATGGCAGATGAGCACCCTGGCAGCACTTTGATTTGTCACAATAAATAAGACTTCTGTAAAGCCTAATATATTAAGTTGATGTCAGTTGCTGAGAAAAAGAGTTAAAGAGCTCCCTCCAGAACACTAGATAGTATTTGCATGTTCCGATGCTACTTTGTAAGTACAGAGCTTTTTCGAGCTTCTAAGTGCGGATTGAAATCAGTTCATATTTTCTGGAAGAAAATTGTTTAAGCCGTTGCAGTGTTTCTTTTAAAAGCTACTTTAACCAGGGATGGGGAACATATATCATGGTATATATGTTGACTTCAGTATGCTTGGAGCTGCATTGGAATGAGCGTGAAAAGCATGCCTGTTGTCTATGCAGTGTTGAACTTCTGCCCCTTGTCCTGACCTATCACTTTTTCCAGTGTCGTCTGTGGCACTGTTCTTTTGCTTTTGTGCATTTTGAGATTACAAAGGTTCTGGTATAACCTACAACACTGGGGGTTTTGGTTTGGGTTTTTTTGGTTGTTGGTTTTGGGTTTGGTGTTTTTTGGGTTTTGGTTTTTTGGTTTTTTTTTGAGGTGAAAGATGGCTTTGGAATAAGTTTATCATCCCTGACAGACAAAACTAGCAGGACTTCACAGGCCACAACAGAAACTAACTCATTTCAGCTGTTGAAAGCACTTCTCGAGAACTGAAAAGGATTGCTTGTTAAGTATTGTTCTGAAAATGCTAATTTTGTTTTGTAAATTTAGAGTTCTCTGAAGTTGTCATTAAACTACTTCTTAGAAATGCCTCTAACTGATAATTCTCCCAAGGAAGCTTTCATAAATAACTATTTGCATTTCTAGTGTTAAACTTCGAATTCTTATGTTGGCATGAATCAGATTTAAAAGAAAAAAAAAATTGAAGCATTAACGGAATTTTAAAAGGGTCAAGGTATTAAGGAGAGCATCTAGAAGATCAAAGTTTACTCTTGAAGCTCACTGAAAGACTTTAAAAGCTCAGAGATCTTTGCCTCAGTCTGGATTTGTAGATAATTTCTTATGCAAATTATGATTATTAGCTGATGATTAAGAGGTGGCATTTCAGGGCTATTGCTATTCTGTCAGCTTCTATTAGTAAGAACAGAAATAAGTACTGCTGCCTACTGTGGTTGCTTTCAACAAAGTCTTATTTTTGTTACATGCCACAAACGGTAAGTAAGTAAAATAAGGCAAATTCTACCAAGAAGTTATTTGAATGCATCGGTGAATTAACCAGAGGACTAAAATTGGTCTGATGTTTTTAGAACAAGAAATTAAAATTTGAAGAACAAGTTTTTCCTTTATTAATGGCTCAGTACCTTCATAAGCAATTAGCAACATGATTCCATATGACATGAAAGGGAATTTACTATTATTCCAATAGAAATGGAAAGTTCTTGAAAATGAAACAAACTCAAGGAAAATACTTTTATTTAAATGAAAATTCCTCTTGGTTAATAGAAACTGTTTTTAGGAAATGTATGTCTGATAAATTTGACTTTGAGGTTTCTGTAAACATCAAATATTTTTTCTTTTCTGGTTTGACACACATTTTTGCTTTTCATTCACCATCACCCCAGACGTTATGCAAAATACAGCTCTGCATTTCTGTGTTGCTCCATCTCTGCATAGATTTAATACGCTAACTTTGATAACCATTTCAGATCCACAGCTTCAGAAAATATTCTAGACATCTAAGGACCATCCCTGTGAACACAGTGAAAGCAGTTCAGGAAACTGAGTAATAATTAGATCAAAGAAAATACTGACAGCATATCTTAGCGAACAACCACAGTGTTAAGAGGTACAAAGAAAGTGCATACTCGGTGAAAAGTTACACTTTGTGCAAGAAAAACCCAAACAAAGTAAACCAAAGACCTAAGGGAATGCACATGAAGGGAATTCCTAAGGGAATGCAACCGCCAATGGAAACCACCAAACAGCAAAACTTGAATGGCCACTTTACGTTCCAGCTTGAAAGCAGACACACTTTGGATGACGGATTCTAAAAATGTTAACAGGCAAACCAGATGTTTGTTAACGGGCAAACCAGTCTGTTTCCATTTTCCAGCCACTGTATTAAGAGTTCTCAGCAACTGAAATGAGACAGCTGGCATAAAACGATGGTGCTTTGCTGACTCCCAAGCCAGCTGTGTTGATCGGAGCACACTGAGCTTCTGACCCATTATTTTATCAATCAATAAAATTTTACAGTATATTTCTGCCACCTTGATGAGGCAGGACTCCAGTCAAGTTACACTCCATTAAATAAATGCCATCCATACTCAGTTAAACCAAGCCATTAGTGGTCCTTCAGCATAAAATGACAATATACTAAACAGAACAAAAAATTACTCCATCCTGAAACTAATTAGGTTTGCATAAGATTCAGTCTGACTCAAGAAGAACATCTCTATAGTAACCACAGGCTTGTTTATTTGCTAGTTTAGCACTAAACTGACATTGTTCTTTTGTTAGTTGATGCAAACCAGACCCTCAATGCAAAGAGAGCTGATACAAGTGCCACCTACTCTTTGCAGTGGAAGTTTCCTAAAGCTAAATAAAGTGCAGTTGTTTATCTGTATTTCTGAAGCTGTATCACTGGAAAAAAAGTTCAGTGTAGCAATGTCTAGAAAAGCTCATCTTAGATAGGGACTTGTTAAAGTTCAGCTGTAGCTACCTCACCAGAGTATGCTTCAGAGAACAAATATGCAAGTGGCACATGCCACCAGGAACATCTGCACATGCCCAAGCAGATGGGGGCATAAATATACGTGTATACATTTACCTCAAAACTCTGTGAAGCAGAGGAGTATTATCCACACTTCACAAATGGGAAGCAAGGGGAGGGAAAGCTAAAGGACAGCTTCCTTATCCATTACTTGTGCTCATTTGAGACATTTTGACTGCCTGACTTCAGTATTATAAAAATTAATAAAGACAATTGATCCACAGCAAGTCAGCCAGACTCCTTGGCAGTGATAATGAGGCCCCCTGTGCAGGGTTTTCATCAAAAATACCAGTCTTAATCTCTTTTTAGGCCAAAGAGAAATTGTTGCATCTCCACAGGGAAAAAAAAAGAAAGAAAAATAAAAGGTATACTAGATGTCCTAAGGAACATCTGCAATGCAATGTTCTGAACTCTTTCAGTAGATGTCACAGATCCATTGCCATTTTGCAGATTTCACAGCTAATCAATACAATTGCACTCTCTGGGGAAATTAAAATTTCCCTTGGAAACCCAGTCAATAAAAATTGTCTTCTTTGCACCTTGTGACAAAAGCTCCGTCCATTTCAGATTTTCTGAAAAAACACTAAACAAAACTCAGCAAAAAATATTATCACCCAAACCACTGAGAAACAAGATATTTTCGGAAAGGCTTCACAAATGATTTGTGAGTGACAAGAGTGGTTTAAAGAAGCGGCTGTAATTAGGTCTTCAATACGCCATTTTCCTAGACCAATGACCACCATAATGAAGGGGAATGCAATGAAAAGAGTAATAATAAACACTTAGATTCAATTTCACATACGCAGGAGACAGTGTTTTGAGTCTATATGAAGGAACATTTAATTCAACAATTACAAAAGAAGGCAGCTTACAGCTAAAAAATAACTTCTGAACATACATTTTCTCTTTTTTTTTTTCATCTATCTACAAATACTTAATACTTTGTAACCTTGGGAATTCAGATGTCTTTCAAAAACTTTTAAAATACCAATAATTCCTATCAGCAAAATATGTTACTTCCATTTCATCAGCATAACATTATAACTCTGAAGTTGGATAAGAAAGCATTTTCAATACTATAAGAAGAGGTAGGATATATGCACAGTAATAATACATGATGATGATAATATTGTTTAGGTATTGTGAATATACATCTGGATAAAAAACTTTTTCTTGACTATCCAGGTCCCACAGTCACACAATTATTTCAGAATCAAATATGTACAAATATATACACAAAATTTTGAGTCTGACGTGTCTTAACAGAATGGCCAGAGCTCAATTCCTCAAACAACCCGATGGCAAACAGATGAGAGAAGAACAACTCATCTAGGCATTGTGTATCAGACATGAACCGTAATGACCTCGCTCCCAACGCTGTGCAAAGATCCTGCAGCCACCACCCAGGTATAGCACAGTTGTGGGTGCTCAAGCCTTCCCTGTAAGCCTCAGACTTTGCAACATGAAAACTCTGTCCTGTCTAGTTTTCAGAGATCAGTCGTTTCTTCCACTTCAACAAAAAAAGAGCATACACTTTTTCTCCTGTCTCATCTAATTATTACAACAAGCGTCTGGTCTCCCATGCAATGTGAGCAAGACCGTGGAGATGCTGTGCTGTGTATGCTCAGTGTCGGTGTTGCCTTAACGTCAAATTGCTGTGCACTGAGAGTACAGCAGTGCCTTATGTGTGTGCAGCCTTTATTTGAGCAGCAAGCAATAAAGTGTAAGAAGTCTATAAAAGAACCAAAATTGGAAGCTAATACGACCACAGATCGCTATAGTTGGAAAAGACCTTTAAGATCACCAAGTCCAACCATTATCTAACTCTGCAAGCGCACTATTACACCACAGAAGCACCACATCAAGAGGTCTTTTAAATACATCCAGGGATGGCGATTCAGTCTTTGATAACCCTTTCAGTACAGAAATTTTTCCTAATGTTCAACCTAAGCCTCCCCTGGTGTAACCTGATGCCATTTCCTCTTGTCCTGTCAGTTGTGACTTGTGACAAGAGACCAACACCCACCTCTCTACAACCTCTTTTCAGGTAGTTATAGAGAGCAACAAGGTCTCCCCTCAGCCTCCTTCTCTTCAGACTAAACAACCACATCTCCTTCAGTTGCTCCTCATAAGGCTTATTCTTAAGACCTCTGACCAGCTTCTTTGTCCTTCTCTGGACCCACTCCAGCACCTTGATGTCTCATACTGAAAGCCCAAAACTTACACCCAGAACTGAGCACAGTACTCAAGGTGTGGCCTCACCAGTGCCAAGGACAGTGGAACAAATTACTTCTCCAGTCCTGCTGGGCACACTATTCCTAATACAGGCCTGAAGGCCATTGGCCTTCTTGGCCAGCTGGGCACACTGCTGGCTCTTGTTCAGCCAGCTCTCGCTCAACACCCCCAGGCCCCTTCCTGCAGAGCAGCTTTCCAGCCACTCCTCCCCAGGCCTGTAGCATTGCAGGGGGTTGTTGTGGCCCAAGTGCAAGACTCAGCACTTGGCCTTGTTGAAGCTCATATGACTGGCCTCAGCCTGCCGATCCAGCCTGTCCAGGTCACTCTGAAGAGCCTCCCTACCCTCCAGCTGATCAACAGTCCCACCTAACCTGGTGTCATCTGCAAACTTACTGAGGGTGGTCTCAATCTCCTCATCAAGATCACTGATAAAGATATTAAACAGAAGAGATAGTGACCCTGGCACTGAGCCCTGGGGAACACCACTCGTGACCAGTCACCAACTGGATTTAACTCCATTCACCACCACCCTCTGGGCCCAGCTATCCAGCTAGTATTTGATCGAGCAGAGTGTACACCCATGCAGGCCTAGGGCAGCCCATTTTTTCATGAAGGTGCTGTGGGGAACAGCATCAAAGGCTTTGCTGAAGTCCAGGTAAACGATGTCCACAGCCTTTCCCTCATCCACCAAGCTGGTCACATTGTCATAAACAAGCATGTTATGGCACTCAAGATAATTGGTTCCATGACCTTGCCTGGCACCAAAGCCAGACTGACAGGTCTGTAGTTCCCCGGATCCTCCATCTGGCCCTTCTTGTAGATTGGTGTCACATTTGCTAATCTCCAGCACCTTGGGACCTCCCCTGTTAGCCAGGACTGCTTACAAATCATGACGAGTGGCTTCGTAAGCACATCTGCCAGCTACTTCAGCACTCTTAGGTGTAACCCATTTGGCCCCATAGACTTGTGTATGTGTAGGTAGTGCAGCAGGTCAATAGTTACCAGCCTATCCACTCTTGTGTCTTTGCTGCCACATAGATCATCAATCCCCCACCTCCACCAAGACCCTTACTACCACACTGCCCCACAGGCACTGGCATGCTGCTCCCTGGCTCCTCTCTAGCCAGCCCAGTTTTATTCCCACCCCCCTCTGAGTCTACTTTAAAGACCTTTCAGTGCACCCTGACAGCTCTTGCCCCAGGATCCTTTCTCTCCTTTGAGACAGGCATTCCCTATCTGTTGTGATCAGGCCTCGTGTCAAAAAAAAAAAAAGCAGCACATGGTCAAAAAAAAACCAAACCAGAACAAACCCCAAAATTCCCTCCGTGGCACCAGCCTCTAAGCCATGTTTTAATCAGGTGCATTTTCCTGGGGTTTTTTCCATATTCTTCCCTTCCACTGAAGGGACTGAAAACACTACCTGAGCTCCCAATCCTTCAACCAGTCGACCCAGTGCCCTAGCATCCTTTTTAATTGCTCTAGGACTTCTGTCCATATGATCACTACCAGCCTGCATTACTGGGATCAGGTGATAACCAGAGGGCCAAACCAGACCAGAGAGTTTCCTGGTGATGTCTCTAACCCGGGTCCCAGGGAGGCAGCACTTCCCTGCAGAATGGATCCGGTCGGCATATTGGGTCCTCTAATCCCCTAGAAGGGAATGGCCTATAACAATGACAGTCCTTTTCTTAACAGAAGCAGCCCTAATGCGGGGGGGGGGCGGATGACTCACTCCAGGCAATCCCCTGCATGGACCTTCAGCTACATCCTCACCTGTGTTGCCCTCAAGTTCCACAGCCCCAAGCCTGTTTGTTGTGTAAGGGCAACCGGGAAGGTGAGGGAGGCCGAGAGGGGGTTCACCCAAGCAGGGACCTGTTTCCATTCCGCCCCAACTCTTAGGTCCCTTCCTTCTTTTCCCAAACCGCCGCCCCACTTCCCGAGGGTCTGTGAGCCGTGGAGGCTGCCGCGCCCGCGCTTTTTGCTCGGAGCACGGCGACCAGTCGCTGGGCTCCCGCAGGGCCCCTTCTCCGGGTGAAGGTGCAACAGCCGGTCACCAGCAACTCAAAGCCCTTGCCTGTGGGAGCTGCAGACTCGTAGCGGGTCTCTCCGCACTCTGGGCCTTTCCCTACGAAAGCAAAAACCTCAGGAAACCCCTAAACACCGAGATCTGCCGCTCCGCGGCCGGCCGGGCCGGGCCTGAAGCAGCTGATGTCGCCGAGAGACAAACTGCGGGGATGCGTGAGGATTGTTCCTCATCACTAGAGGCTTAGCTACACATTGTGAAGGCAGAATACTTGAAGCTACTTCGAAAATAAAGTGAGATGGGTTAATTTGTAGATTCATGGCTCAGTGTCCTACTTTATTAGAAATAGTTTGGTTTTCTTAGTGTTAATATGCAAAAAATAGCAAGGGCTTTAAGGCTTTCTACCTATATCTCACAAACACAATTATTCAATACATAGTCTTACAGCAGCTACCCACCCAAAACAAAATAGAACACTGAAATTCCTCTCTACATCCAATCAATACCTTCTCCAAGACTTATTTTTCAGATAAACAAGTGTACTCATCACAACTGTTACCTCAGACAATTCAGAGACTAAATACATTCAAAGATAAAGTCTCTTACCACAAACTCAAGCCAAGCTGGGCAAAAGCTCCCCTATTAACCTAGAGCTTTTTGTTCTCTCCATTATGTGAAACAGCTGTTCCTGGGCTAGTAACAAGGCACAGATGTATTCGTGTCCCACCCATTTAATGCCTTCTGCTTTAATATTAAGCCTTCAGAGGGAAAAGGAGTTTGGTTTTATTTTCAAGCTACCTAATTAACTGAAGACCTGGGAAATAGCTGCTTCCTGCAAATGCTGTAGTCTTTATGCATCTGTTGGATGAGCTCTGCTGTGAAATAGTTTGTTGTTGTGCCCTGTTAAGAAACAGGAGTCAGCTTGGAAATCACCTGCAGTGGAAGAAATATAGGAGATTCCAGGGTGTTGAGCAGAGATCACACACTGCTGCCCTTACTGCATTATCATTTTCTCTGTGTGAGAAAAATAAAAAGCAGAAAAACATATTTTCTACTAGCACTTGTAGTAAGACACTTTGAGGCTAGATAGTGATATTTCCTGTAAGTGTTCAGCCACATTAGTGAGGCTTTTAAAAGGCAGTATTTAGCAAACTGATTTTGTGGGCAGGAGACGTAAAAATCCTGCATTTAGTTCATGGATAAACCATCTGTTTACAAAAAGGCATTTGAGTCAGAGAATCACAGAATGGTCCTGGATGTGACTTTTAAAGAAGGATTAAGACAACTCAAGAATGGCATGGGGAACGATCCAAGTAATACCAGGTTGTGAAAACATAATACTAATAGCCTTTCTCTCATGATTTTCATGTAATCGTATGATTAAAGACAGTATTAAAAACATAGTCACAAGGGCCAAATTAAGATTGCACTGACAGCCTAATGCTATACCATTTTTATAATGAAAAGCTGAGGCAAAGGAGCTGGCAGAGAGTAATTTTGCCTTAGTTTTTGTTCGGAATGTGATCTAGATACACACGTATCACTAGGAATTACTATTTATAGTTTATGATTCCATGGAGGGACTATTTCTACAATACAGGTATTTTCTTAAATATGTAAGTGACAGAGAACTTTAGCAGATATTCTAATTACTCTTAGTAATGAGTAGAAGAAGTTGTTAGTGCATAAGCAAAGGATAGTTCATTTCAATATTGTATACTGCAAAAAAACCCACTGCCTCTCCCCAATAGACTCACAGTTCCCAGAAATTACACAAGAAACTTGATTTACTTTTCATTTTTTGATACTATTTATAAATTTGCTTCCTTTTTTTCATATTTCTTCATCTGAGAGAGAAAGGAAGGGGAGAAGTGGAGGATAAGAGACCAGAAATGTAAATCATTTAGGTAAAAATTGTGGTTTTCTACAAGTTTTCATTATAAAATCAAACATTTTTACAACAAAAATTATTCCATAAATATTTATCATCCTAAAACCATAAAACTGCTTGACCAGTTCAAGCTGTAACTGGTTTTCTTTTAAGTAATGGCACACACAAATATGTCAAGTAACTGACAGCACTGCATTATTTATCATTCACATACTTTCACATCTGGGGATAACAAGGAGATGAGTGGTTACAAAAATGGAGCTGTCAGGAGTAAGTTGTGTCAGACCAGCCTAATTTCCTTTACTATTCTTTACTGGCCTAGAGGCTTTGTGAATAGTGGAGAAGTAGAAGATTCAGATGTTTTAAGTTCTATTCAGCGTGTCCCAGAAAACATTCTCATAAAAGGGATAGGTAAACTTGGACTAGACAATGTTAGTGGGATGCATAACGGCACCCGTGTTTCACAGCTAAAAGGGAAGGATGCACCAGATTGGACTTGGCAGAGCTCTGCGGTAGGTCCAGTCATGTGCAGTAAAAGGACAGTATGTTTGTGGAGTGGGAACCAAAGGAGGACTTTCAGTATATGGAAGGAACTAACAAGAATTTTCAGTACATGGAAGATTCATCTTGACAAGCTGGAGAAATGTATTGAAAAGATGGGATGTGATTTCCCAGGGACAAGTGGAATGTGCCACACTTAGGTGTAATAAATTTCACAGAACCTGGAGGAGGAACAATGGTCTAGTAGCAGTTCTGTAGAAGAGTCTGTGGTTTCAGGGAATTGCAAGCTGAATGAGTCAATGATGCAACGCCATTGTACAAAACCACCCCTCATCCTGGGGTGTAGATATCAGAACACAGCCTGTCATGCTCTGCCTGGTACTAGACTTGGCTCAGCAGGACAGCCGTGCCCTGTGCAAGCACTGCACTTCAGGAAGGATCCAGAGGGAGAGAGCGCCCAAAGTGGGGCAACAGAAACTGTGAGGGGCCTAGGAAACCTGTAGGGAAAGGCTAAAAGAACAGGGATTAAGAAGATAAAGTGAAAAATGGTAAGAAGCACAAAGTATACAAAAGGATGTTTGAAAGGGCTGTTTTCTCCAGATATGTGGATGGTTCAATTGCAAGAAGAAAAGTTCAGGTTAGACATTCACAATGCCCTTTAGTAAAGAACAGAGATCTATTCAGAATAGATTGCCTCTTTCAAAGTTTGAAGTCTTCATATGCACAAAAAGGTTTGATACATTACTCTCAAGGTTGTCACATGTTCTTCTAATCCTGTTCTGAATAAAAGGGATGTCTTATGGTCCTCTCAATCTATTTTTCTGTAATAGGTTTAGCGATGCTCTGAAAATGACACACATATGCTGAGATGGTACATGAGATGAGATGCAGTTGAATGATGACTTTCAGAAGCGGGTTTAAACTTACATGTGAAAATGCACCAGAATTGGGCAAAAATTGGAGATAAAAAAACCAACCAACCAACAACACACACACACACACACACACACAAAAAGTGCTATAAGAATCTTCAATACCTATATTCTAAGGAAATGCTTAGAAGTGTCATCCTGCTCTCTGGTTTTGAAACTCTCCTCGAGGGAAACCCTACACAAGCAGGATTCAACACTAGCAGAGAACCTGTCATTGTATTTCCTCTTCACCAGGAAGCTAAAGCTCCTGGCCACAGTTCCTGTTGTCTGTAGAGCAGGATGAGAGGATAGACTGCAGCCAACAGAAACAACAGTGGTGAATTTTCTTTCACTATGTTCCTACCAGTTTTGGAAAAAAGAATATGATCTTACAGCACAGAAATGCTTTCTCAGTGAATGAATCAGAGACATGCTAATGGAAGGGAGAGCTTCAGTTTGTACACAGATATCTCGTTATCAGTAATGATGTGAAAGCAAGTACAGAAATGTTCATGCTGATTAAATGGGAATTTGTTGAAATATGATAATTTTTAAACTGTGGCTGACTCTGGCAGGGACTTTTTAAGCAGGATTCCAGCCAATGTCTGCAAAAGTGCATATCAAGCAGCCTTGGGCTTTTAATTTAATTTATATTAACCAGCCTGCTTGGAGTTTTCAAATTGATTCACCACCACTGCTTGAACATTCTGTGACAGAAGCAATGCATATTAAAGTAGCTAAAGTTCTCCTTTCAGAATGCCTAATTAACTGTATTTTTGTCACAGACAGTAGCAAAATATTGGAATATATATATAAGTGTTACAGATACTAGACAGTGAATTTTAGAGAAAAAGCAGTTGTGATTATTTGAGCAAAATTCCTGATTTGGCTATGATGATATTGGGTATCTTTTCTTTTCCTGGTAGCGTATTCAAGTGTTCTTTTCCAATAATGTCAATAAAATGACAGAAAGTTCTCAATTCTCATAAATACTTGTGGTCACGCTTGTGTTTAAATAAAAATGATTCCGTAACAGTCTTGAAAATACTGAGAAGATTAAAAAATCATCAAATCAGTGATACCATCTGAGAAATTCAGGTTGCAGATAACTGCTGAATGATGAATACTAAAAATAAGCTCAGCAAATATTGTGTATGATACTATGTTACTTGAGCATTTTTGGAAAATAAACATATTTATAACAATCTGAAAGCTACCTACATAGGAGAAGAGTTAAACATTCAGAATAACATGCTTGCTGTGAATAATTTGACCAGTTTAAATATTTACTCTTACGTACAGCAGAATTGAATTGCTTATATCTATGCAACCATAATTGTCAGAGTATTTCAATTCTATTTTCTGCCACAGGTTTCTGTATGACTTTGAGCAAGTTAATAAAGATTCTTTGGGCATCAATCCTCCCCTCTGAAAAACAGCAATGAAGGAACCGACAGAATTGTGAAGATGAAAATCTTCTGATGCATACAAGTAACATTTTATCAGCAGGGACACTTAAGTCACCCGTACAGACCCTTTTAGAAAGATCCTGAACAGTATAGAACCTTGCAGCATATTGCTGCTATTTACATCTAGATAAGCAGAATCGTGCTGAATCATGATCCAATGGATTTGAAACCATCTCCCAAACCATTCCTCAAGCTGGGGTGTACAATGAATTTGGCCTCAAGGCCCATCCTATATGGTAGGGCCAGCTTCTACATCCACAGGGTTGATAGATGCTATACTATCTCAGACATAAGGACAACACTGTATTTTACTGGCTTATGTAATATAGTAATAATTTGACTGTTACAATTTTATTCAAAGCAGTTAGTACATTTGTTTCATCAGATTAAGTTTAAGAAAGTTTCGTTTCTCATTGTTACAACCTCGTATTTACTCTTTCTTTTCAGTTTTCATTTCAACCTGTTGTGCTGACACAGGTTTTTTATGGAAAAGAAAAAGACGTGTTAAGAATTAAATCCTCGAGGTCTTCATATTAACCTGCAGAAAAGGCCATTTAGTTTATAAGAGAAACAAAATACATCCAAAGAGCATGGAGAAAGGATCAGAATGCTCACAAGCTGCAAATAGAAGTAGCCCAACTTAATGCAGCACTCGCAGGAAGACTTAAACAGGCACGGCTGCCACTTTGTTCCTGCACACATCACTTGGGCTGCAAGGAAATCAGTACTGTGACAGATCATTTATATTAATACAATGCACCTGCCAAATTATTTATACACCATAAGCATCAGCCTGGAGAAAATGCACTCTGGGAACTTCATTGGTAGAGAAGAGAGGCTTCACTGGGAGGAAGTCATGTTAAAATAGCGCAGGATTTTGATCTCAGATACACTCTTGTAAATACAGAGTGATGCCATCGAAGCCTGTAGACTCAGTCTGGATTCACACCAGTGAATATGATTGACAGCAGAAAAAGCATAAAATTGCAGCACAAAGTGATAAGTCAGTGACAAGAAAATTGGAAAGAGAAATACAAGTTAGCGTTAGATTCATCTACCATTCTGTGTGTTTCTCCTGGAATAGCTAAGCTTCTTCACCATGTATTTTTTGACTGTAATTAGTGATTTTCTCATCTCTAAGTATACTCTAAGTTTAAATTATGGAGTATTCCTGAAGTTAGAAAACCTAAATAACATCTGCAGTTTAAACCGGTGTGTTTTCACAAGTACTGCAGTATTAGAGATATTTTGGTAAATATTAAATGCTTCCACTAATATTTAGTTAGTTTGGTTATTAAACAGCTTTTATATCACATTCCCTGCTTTAGAGGGGGTTCCCAAATTCAACTGTCAATCCTTATTAGTAACTGACTTCAGAACTGCTCCATACATTGTCCTTCAAAATTTATATCTTAAACTCAGCAGAGATGTGCTCATGTTTGGTTCCTCGATGAGAGAGGTCTTTCAGCGCTGACACAAAGAGGAATTTGGAGGAAACAGTATGTTTTATTCAGCATAGAGCATTTAATTTACTGTGTGTTTGAGCCGAAGGTCGTTAAAGTTTATTGGCTTTTTTCTCAGTTGATTGCACTTACTTTAGACCAGGCCCTCTGTTATTGTATCTGTGTCATCATTGTCTCTTTACTTAGGATTTCTTAAGGATCACATGCTAAAGTATGATCCAGTTTCCTCATACTTAAATCAACTGGTACAAATGCCACAACCAACAATGGGGGTTGGACTTGAAGATCTCCAAGGTCCCTTCCAACCCCTAACACCCTGTGATACCTGTGACATGATTGCTGGTCAACTTCATTCTTTTAGCTTCCTTACTTTGAATTGTGTTGTAATAACATACAGAAGGAACACTTAAAATTACTCTCTATACTCAATCAGTAATCAATTAATAATTCAAGGACTGGTTTTTTTTTCCAACCCAGCTATCTGTTTGGGTTTTTTTTCAAACCGACACCACGTAACAGAAACTAATCTTGCACATTAAGAAACACAGAGAGGCTGACAACACAGTGCACCCTTTTCCAGGATCCCTATCTTGAAAGACTACCTAAATGCTAGTATTCTCTTCTTACCTTTTTAGTAGAAACTGGTAGACACAGATCATTTATAATACGTAATATAAATGAGATTAACTCTTCTCACAAGAGAAGCAAGCATGAAAAATGTCTGTGCAATATACATAGGAAATATTTATGTGCAGTCTGCCTCCTCAAATCAAAGGAAAGACTGTCCTTCGTGCTAATACACCCTTTTTACCCTACCCTCTTCAAAATCTAATCCACCATTTCTGATTGCTTGTGTGGCACAACACAGAAATATTCTGATCAACCAGTGTATGACATCTCCAATGAATTTTTCTTAAGAGACAGAACTGCTTGAGATACCACTGCCTGGAGATGTTTTTCTTGTTCTTGTTTTTAACCAGAGAGAGTTGTATGCTAAGAACGTATGCTTAAAAAGTTCCCAGTTTTGTTGTGGAAACCACCAGGAAAACACATACACCCCAAAAGACTTGGTAAACTGTAAACATCTGTTCATTTTGTGAGCAAAATCAAGATGATGACAAGATCGAGGGGTCACGAATGCTCAACTGAGGCAACTGATGAACACCTTCTGGAATGGATGGGTGGCATCTGAAAGATCCTTCAGGGCACCAAACCACCCGGTCTATAGACTTGTACATAGAATGGATTCACAGAGCTGATAAGCCAGAGTTACAGGAACTCCACACTGCCCTCAACTCCATGTGTAGCCACTACAGGGTACAGTGAAGCTAATCCTGCTATTGTGACACCTGCATCCTAATTTTCTCTTTAAAAGGATGAATGAGCATTAATATAGTTTAGAAAACCTACCCGAGGAACAAGAGTGACTGTCTTCAGCATAGGACATTCCCCTCATTGTTACTAACAAATACATTTGTGTCTTGTGATAAGAATTTATCCTCTAATATGCATATTATAATTTTACTCCTGCTTCCCTTGATTCTTTTCTTGCCCTCATGCTCATCTTCTAAGATGTTTTCACAAACCAAAGACACTTGAACTGTGGCTGCTTAAAAATTGGATGTCCTTGCACAGAATATATCTTTGCATATTTATAGACCTAATCCTATTCAGTTATTTTAAGTAAGACAAAGGTAACCATTTCTATTTTAGTCAGAGTTGAATAATTTAATCAGTTGTGGGAAAGGGATGGTATATTTTTCTGACTTTTCTATAATTTATGTAACAAATTGACAGGTTAGACAGATCAGTAGATTCTCAGTTCTCATTCAGCTGTGAAGTCTGCAACTATTTTAGACTTTGAGAAGGACTAGCACAAAGAGAAGTTTGTCTCTGTTTTCCAGTTGTCTAATAAAGGGTATTAACTCTACAACCTTGACTTGCCTCTGACTCTAAACCACCACTTCCTTAGTAAAGTTTTATTTCATTATGAAATTATTCATTCATTCACCATTCCTTCATTCACTTATTTCACTCAGAATTTTTTACAGTGCTTTTAGGTAAAAAAAAAACCTACTCAGTATCTTATGTCCCCGCAACCCAGGGGACGGAAGACGGGACAGCCATCAGACAGAGAGGAAAGTGTGCTAAGTTTCACAGTTCAAACCCCACGGCTTCCCAGCTCGTAGTCCCTTTATTTGTGTTTGTCATGATAGCCACAGTACACATTTGTGTTCCCAATGAGAATTTAACATAGCACCTTGAGCAGACATACCTACAGATGAGGGGTTGCTCATAAGTTTTACTTCCAGTAGTGGTAGTTATTGCTAAAGAACAGGTCAGCTTTGAATTTAACAGTTACTCCTTTAAGAGGGGATTATTTATATATGTATTTTCCACTAAAACTGCCAACAGTGATGTTTATTTGGTATGCATTATTTTGCCTTCAGTAATATAGTAGAAGAAATTCAGGTATTAGGATTGAAAAACCACAGATTTCTGTTGTCATGGTACCACTTATTTTCCTGTCTGATCTTTCTGATATGAAAGCATGAAAATTGCAGGAAAATTATCTGGAGAACTTTTAATAAACTCATTAGCTTCATTAGGTCATTATCATTATTAAATAGGAAAAAGACCTTCAGTCAGAGTAGCTCATCTATTGGGGGCATTAGTTTTGGGTCAGAGTTTGAGTTTGTGGTGGGGTTTTTTTAATCCATATCACAGTTTCTTGAATTGATACTTCCCCTGTCAAAATAAATCACCACCTAAGTTTCACTGGAAGAACAGCAACTAAATGGCTTTTCCTAATACCAAACGATTATTGGTGAGATGGAAGGCAGAGCTAAACTATTTGATGAATGGTTTAACATTCGAGTCCTCTTCATTTTTGCATTCCTAATAGAACAGTACCCTCAATGAGTTCTAATTAAAATGTTACTGCAGCCTGATGAAATACAACTTACTGAAATGAAATCTGGATCAGCAAGTTGGTTAATTTCTAATCATTTACCCTATATCAGTAAAATACAGTTTGAAGTCTCTTCACTTGCTAATCATGAGTGTGTCATTATGCAGTCTCTGCTGTCTACCTCCAGAAATAATCAGGGTAAAAATTACTTGAATTTTAACTACAAATTGTTGTCCAAAGAAGATATCCCATCTGCTACTTTAAATTTAATTAAGTGCATATTCAGTTTTTGCTCCCCCCCCACCCCAAGCTGAGTTCTTGTTGCAGGTTGGGAACAGTTTAAAGAGTTTTCAGTATAAAATTGAAGAATTTAGCTTTGTGTAAATGTGTGAGTGCCTCTGTGTGTGCCTGCTACATAAGCAAAGAAAAGGGAATTGCAACAACATCTTATTTCCCCATACACCAGTAAGGAGAATCAGGAAATAGCCAATGCAAGAGGCATTGGTAACAATGCTATACATACTGAGATGAGTAAAACTAGAAAATTAATTAAAAATGACAGAAACACCACCCTAAAGAAATGTTTTCTGCTCACCTATAGCAGATCAGAGTGATGGAAAGAATGATCAGTGTATGGAAATTCAGTAGCAAGGACATGGGCATGGAAATATC
>JAAGNO010029398.1:38539-67008 GCA_033439905.1 Ceryle rudis
CTATAGCAGATCAGAGTGATGGAAAGAATGATCAGTGTATGGAAATTCAGTAGCAAGGACATGGGCATGGAAATATCCAAAGAGATGTAGCTGTTCTGATCACTAAATTTTACATTTTAAAACACCCTTCAATTTCTTGCAACATCAAAATAGTTTTGTTTCTCCTTCGGAAGATTTTTTCTTAGCAGCATCTCTGCACGAAACTTGTACCTCAGCTAGGAAAAGTGTCTCTCAAGCACCTAATGACTCAGCTGTTTCTTAACATGTATCAAAGTATAAACAAGCAATAAAAATATGTGGGTTTAAGACAGATTTTTTGTTCCTGGCCCCTTTCTGTGTAGTTATACCCTCTCATCCTAAAAGAGAGTTGGATACTGTCAATAAGGAAGACAAGTATAATTCTGGTTTCTGCTAATAAAAGATACATCTAGAGCAGTTCTGTCAGTGAAGAATGATATTGTGAGGACAGTGATCACACACATGATTTTATGCTTTTAACACTTTTTTATAAATGGATGTGCTAAATCCAAGGTTTTTATGTAGTGTAAATAAATTGAAACTGTTTCTTATATTTCTAGACCCTTTGCTCAGTCCAAAGCCTGCCTTGCTTGCCAAATTTTAAATACCTGTCACAATGAAGTATATTCTGAGCCCTTGGCTGATGCTTTTCCTCTAGTGAATAGAATTTTTTGTCTACTTAAGAGGTGCCAAACGGGAAATTTGTTAATAAATTTCTGTTACTGCCAGCTTCCTCTGGCTCCTTTTGTTTTAGTAAAACTGGATCTCAGGGGAAATGCATATCTATACTTCCTTCGTGTCTCAATACTAATTAAGTAATATAAGCTTAATTAAGCAGAAGGCAGACTCTGAAAATACATAATGTATAAGTAGGTAGCATCGACCTCCTTCTTCCCATGACTTATAGATTACTACCACATAACATTTGCCAGATCATTATCTTTTCATTTGCTATATTGTTCAGCCTACCCATCTACGTGATTTGGAATGTCTTGGACTTGCAGCAATTACTCACTGAAACAACAAAAAAGAGTCACTACTGAAACAGATAGGTACCATTATAAAGTTTTCTTATTAAGGCTGCTATAATTCCCAGTACCAATAAATAAAACTTCTCAGGCAGGAGCAACGCACGCCTGTCCTTCACCTGACTGAACTCGGTCTCACACAGAAGTAGTGTGTGGACTAACAGCAGGAACAAGTCAGCTCACACAGAAGGTGAAGCTGGATGTAAGCCCTGGTCTCCATTTAGCATTTTAGGTATCTGAAGATTAGAGGCATTATTAAGATCTACTGGCCTATCCCACCTTAGCCTTGAAAATACTTGAGCGTCAATAGGGTAAAAAGAAACCCTTACATTGTTAACACATCGTATTTGGACAATATTTCCTGAGAAAACTAAGTGCCTGAAATGTCATGAACAAGTCTAACAAAACAAAATTCAGTATTCTTTGTGCTGAAGGCAAGAGGATGTACTAAAATAATTTAGGATGTAATTGATCTTGGTTGGAAGCTTTCAGCAAGAAATTGTAATAAGTACATTAATGATGTTAGGCTACTCCTGCTGCGTTAGCTTCAGGTTAGTCTTAGATTTACTTCGATGCTCTCGCACCCCACAAGATTTCTTTTACTCTTCTTTTGCAAGCGGAAAGGAAAGAACAAAGCAGGAAGAGGATTATGCTAATGCAAAGATTTCCAAAGGGGAACAAATGAAGTCATTTAAGCTGTATCTGAACTGCAGGAACCATAGTGGCAACTCCTTCTTAAAATGAGTCCCTTGTTTATTCTGGGCTCGTGGGCTGGGGGGAAGCCACAGCATGTTGGAGGCAGGTTCCTGAGCTGCAGACCCACCAGGCATCTTCCCTGCCATCTGTGTAGAGCCTAAGAGAAATCACATCACTGTGTGAAATACTGATTTTTGTCTACCTGGCACAGAAGCGAATGCATTCTGTTATCATTTGTGATCGATAAGATGATGCTGGTTACAGATCAGGGAGTATGACTTACGTAGATTGCATCATTAGAGTAGGTACTCACAGGGGCTCTTTGGTACTGTTGTATTCATTATTAAGCACACACAAACTGTGTCCTAATGCTTTCTTTTTATATATCCTTTTTCTAGCTTATAATGTAACTATATTGGTTAATACTTCAGAGCTAAATTCTTATAGACTACTTAAATTAGTTTCATTTCAATTACAACATAGGCCATTAAAATTTTATTGTTTTACTAGATATATTTACTATGGTAAGCACTGTAGTAAACTTACTTTTCACTGCTCACCCCAAATAATCATAGGCTGCACATTTAACCTCACTAAAAATACTACAATTTTAATTTTTATTTCTGTCACCAAAACCTTTATAACCGAGTGGTTTCTGAATGCCAACACACCCACAAGGCAGTTCAGTTATCTCAAGCCAATCTCTTCAACTTGATTTTTCCCAGCATACACTTACAAAAAGTGAAAACATCTCCATAGCATCAGCATCTCTAATACTACTACTAATGAGTACAATAATAATTTTATGATATTTTATCTGTCATCTTTATATCAAAATATTTTTTCAATAGAAAATTAACTTAGAAATAAAATGACATGCTGGAGTATATATGCATCACATGTTAAAAATAACTTACGTTGGTTTTTAATCTTCAAATTTAACACATATTGTCAGATCTTCACTTGGTGTAAATATTTATGGGAGCATTCAATTAATAAAGCTGTGATGAATTCAGCATCAGAGTATTTGACCAAAAGTATTTTCAACTAGATTTGGAACAGGATATTTCATAATATATTTTTCTCCACAGCATTAATATGAAAGTTGTCATAATGAGAAGTCAAGTCATAAAGATTCTGACATACATAAGACACACTCAGGCACATAACAGAACACACGTGTGGATGAAAAATCTATCATTAGCTCTGTGCACTTCTCTGTAGTTCAAGAGGGGACATCTGTGGTGCAACAGGGTTAAATTGGGCAAGATACAGAGCTCTCTGTAGTTGATTTGACACAGCTTTAAACGTATCAATGTATCAATATCCTCTTTGCATTCTCAATCTGAAACAATAAGAGAATGGGTGCAAAATCAGACGAGATTTATGGAGATGTCACATTACTATAAAAATAGAGACGCTGTGAAATTTCTGATGAATTCCATCTCATGAATCCTGTTGTAATTATGAAAGAAGCTTCACTTGCATCTTTAAGCTTTTCACAAGTGCATGCATTCTCCTGAAGTTAAAAACTGGAAAGATGTAGATGCATGCAGTGCATGTATTAATACTGATCAGCTACTAAAAGCTGATCACTGATTAGCTTCATGTAGCTTTTTCAGTATCTTCATGTCTCCTTTTGCATATCTTCTATGCTTTTGCATAACCCAACATCCTGAAAGGTAAAGGCATTAAGGGAATGAGTGGAAGTTTAGCAAAGGGATTAGTGGTACTGTGCTACCTTAGACTAATCTGGCACTGATCAGAAGCCTGTCAAGCAGTCTTGAAAGATTCAGCTTGGTTTTGTTTTGGTTTAGTTTTGGTTTAGTTTTGGTTTTTGCGTGGTCAGGGTTTTTTTTGTGTGGTTTTTTGTTTGTTTGTTTTGTTTTGCTTTCCATGAAAAAAGATAGGTTGCTACAACGTGCTGTAAAGGACTCCCTTGTGCACATGGTGTTCCTCTCCTTATTAAAACAAGCAGCCTCATCTGTTTTCCGTAGTTCATTATTTCAACGAGTCCTAATCTTCCAATAAGTGATCCTGGATTTTGAATCTAGTTGACCCCACAATATTTTTCATATAACCCCTCCTAAAGAGATATATATATTTAAACATGAATTGCTACCCTTAGAGACCTATATGAATAATGCATCTGTCCTCAGGCTTAAATGGTAATAAAGACACAACGGCTTAAAGGATTTCTGGATTATTGTACTCTTTAAGAACAGTAGAGGTATGTGCTATCACAAAATATAAAAACAGTAACTTAATCCAAAGGAGGCTAAAAGGCAATTCAATTATAGAGCTGCTTACTATTTATTAGCATCCTGGGGCCTTCTCCAGTCCCCATTGACTTGAATTGGGTTCCTATACAACATGGCAGTTCTCAACTGAAATGCACTTCAGGGCAGCAGGTATCAAAAGAAATTTAATGGCTGCTTATGGCCTGCTGACAGATGAGACGATAGGACTTTCTCCTAAATGGTTGTCAACAGTAAAACCCTCTCCATGAACAGGCCCGAACGGACATCCTTTCTGACAGTTACACTCCTTTAAAAGGCATCCCTGCACTCTATGGTGGACACACAGAAAATTTATTCAAAAGTTTTCAGTGTGACAGTTTTCATGATGTGAAATGAAGTAAAAGCATGTCTAATGTTCTCCAAGTCCCCCTCTAAAATGAGTAATTGAAAACCAGATAGTCATGTGCCATTTAGACTATATCTTTATTTAATCCAGGTGTTCTTCCATGAAGTGGCTATGACCAGAGCTTGCCAATTTCCATCTCTTGTGCACAACACAATCTAGAGGCAGCGAGTACAAGAGCAGGTAGTGAGGAAGAACATGTGTAGCTCATATCTGCACAAACTGAGGGCAGTCAGAGGCAAGACTTTAAAAGACCTCATGCTAAGATTCAATAAGGTTTAAGGAAGTCAGGTGCTCGTTTTCACTGGGAACTGTGTGTGTCAGTCCTTTGGGCTTCTCTAGAAAGCTCAGATTAAATTAAACGGCAAAAGCACGGGCATTAATCTTCACAGGTTTGGTGTTCCACCAGTCCAGTTTATTTTGACAGGCTGACAGCACAGAAAGTGATTCCATAGATTTAGGTCTGGATTTCAACAGGGATCTCAAGTTGTATTCTCAGTACCAGCAGGTCTCTATTACTTCTGTCATTTGGGGTTTTTTTTGGTTCTGACTGAAGAAATACAGAGTTCCTTGGTTCGGATATATTGGAATGTTGTAATGCAAATCATCAGAAGTTTTGATAAAAATCACTACAAAGACTACTTGAAGTAATGGAAATACTAAGGTCTGTTCTAATGGCTCAAGTATTTGCTAGTTTAATGAGCAGGCAATCGCAGTTTTGACTGAGTGAAACGCTACAAAACAGCCTTTTACTGCTTCACTTTCAGACTTCAGAATTCTTTGTTACAGCATCAAACTACACACCATGCCACTGCTGGAAAACAGTCATCCTGGATTTAACATGATGATCAAAATGAAATACTAAGAAGTCTTCACACCAGACAAAACTATAGACTCTTCCTCTATAACCACTCCATTCTGTAGCAGCCTCTTTTGCCTGATGTAAATAGTAAAATGAAGGCACGCTGTGGACGTTCTGCTTATATTTGCATAAGACCACTTTATATCAGGCAAGAGGCTATCTCTGAAGACTGGGAACAGAAAGGGTCCTGTGACAGATCAAGTACTGCTGTATAATCCACTGTAAGCAGTGTTCTAAAGTAATTTAATGGGCGAGAGAAAAGAGGAAACAGAAGGCTGGATACATTCAGATAGATATAGGTAATATGTGAAGAAGGACTAAGTGTAAGAAAAATCTAGAATTTGGAAGCAGTACAGATGTGGGTAGCTGTTGCTGTGCCACAGGGACACTGAAAGGAATGTTAACAACAAACAGGAGGGTTTCAGTGAGAGCCCAGGAGATGAAGTGATTCAGTGCCACAAGGAAGGAAGGAAGAAAAAAAAGAACTCCACAGTTCCTTACGGGTATGTAAGCAAAGGGCTTTCCATGAGATGAAGGGTTGCAGAGCATTGAACAGATTGGAAAAATAGAATGACGGGATGAATCATGGATTTGAAATTTAAAATTCTACTACTCCTGACAGCATAGTTCTACTTTGGAAAATGGCTATGTAAATGACATCTTTTTGCCTCAACAGATCTACAAACAACGCTTGTTCTGTGTTAGATCTGACTTGGAGATTAACCCCCACACACAAGCTTTTCTTGTCCTTTTTGAAAAAGCAGAATTTATTCTTTGTCACAAAACTTGACAGTACGCATGCCGGGAAGAAGAAAACAAAAGCCAGATTTTCATTTTTATATTAGATTGGCCTCATGGTGCTACTAAGATTAAACTATATTTTGCTTTTAAGGAGTCCTGTCAGACACAGTTCATGGAGAGATGCAGACTTTGCTGCCTTTTTGGTGCCCCTTTGGAACCTCCGTAACAAATACTCATTTGGAGGTTCAGTCCCGAGCTTCTGAGCATCCCTGTTCTCGGTCCTTCTGTGCTCTCTGGCTCTGCTGCCCAGAGAGTGAAGGAAACAATTCACTGACAGGCAGCAGAAGGTTCAGTCTTGTTACTGACATCTGTGCAAGCCATTACCCATAGTACAAACCAAGTAAAAAGCACTGCCAGGATGACACAGATGGTCTTCAGTTTAAACTTGCAGTTAAAGAGCAATGTTTGATACCTAAAATCTAAAACCATGCTTTTCAAGATGTCCTTTAACAACTCTATGATCAAAAAAAAAAAAAAAAGGGAAATGTGTCTGGTAAGGCTAAAATCAGGTTTCTCAGCAGACATAATCTGAGCATAAGCCATAGATGTAGTATCAGCACTGCCCATACATAGCCACATCCCTACCAGAGAGGTTATAAAACACCAGTACATCAGTCCAGAGATAAGAGTACATTGTGTAGATAGTGGTGTAAAAGCTCCTGGTTTGGACAATCAATTGCAGTGAATGTTTTAGTAGTATACATATGGCTATCTGTCTATGGTGTCTCTGAATCTTAACTAACATACCTATCTTTAATAAGACTCTGCTGATAGAGCAAATGAGTTTCTGCAAGGAAAACCAACCTATCATCCTTGTATCACCTTCCAAGACAATTCATGTCTCTCCTCCTGCTGGCCGTAAGTGTGGCTGAGCTGGAAATATGGGAAAAATGTAAGTGAATTACCTGCAAAACTGATCTATCAATAAACATTTCTGTAGTTTCATCAGCGAGGTTTTAGCTGCTCGTGTCCCTGCAGTAAACAGTCACCTTCAGTCTAACATGGAGCAATACTTTGAAGTACTGAATGTCAAAGCAGCCTGATGGTGAACACGTAGCATCGCAAGAAGATGCCCTCGAGAGGACAAAACCTGCCTACCAAGCTAAGCAATGTTTAAAGTGTTTCTGAAATAGCATAGGAAACCTAATTTCTTAAATCCCTCATAGGGTATTTTGGGTTTATTTTTGCCAAAATGAATTGTTTGTCATTATATCCCCTGAAATAACATTAATTTCACTATTTTTCTCAGGCAGTCCAGCAGCTGAGTGTTGTGAAGTCCAGGAAAAACCACCAAGAGCAAACTTACTCTTCTTACAACACCATCTGAGAGAAGTTGGCTTTTGGACATGGTGAATAGGATGAGGTGATCTAGATGGAAACACTGAGCAATTCCCAACATTCATTATTGATCAAGCTCAAAATAAGTCCCCTTAATTTGGGCATATCATATTCTTTCAGTTTTGAGAATGCTCATCACGACTTTTCTTAGCATTTCTTTCATTTAGCAGCTGTTTGTTCTTCTATAAAGAGCTTTTGATATGTTTACTGTTATTACTTATACTTCAATAAGTAGCCAAGAGTTTTGATCACTCAGCAGAACTTCCTCCTATATTTCTAAGAGTACTTTTGTCTTTTATCATCATTGCTGTGTTATTTGATAATTCATATTTTTCCATTACTGTGCTGTCATAGGCTTTATTGTCAGCATTAGTACAGAACACCATTTTTTCCAATGAATATCCTTCTCCTATACTATGAATATTTGCAGTTATTCCAACTGATCTGATTTAGGGTTTTACTGTTTAAGAAAGCCCACAATATTCACCGATGTCAATAAAACTGGGAGGAGTTCAGAATAATTTCATCTAATGGTCTGCAAGTAGACTTGTTTGGGCTCTGACACACATTTTCTCAAGTGTTTAAGTGCTTCTTAGGATTCACCAGCGTAGAACCAAGCACTAACTAAATTGAAGGTGGTGTAAATGAAGACTCAGTTAAATGCATTAATAGGTGATACTAGCCATAACAGCCTAAGGGTAGTGCAAGAAAAAAAAAGTAGTGATTGAAGAGTTGATCTGAAAGGACCTATCTAAAAGTTTAAAATCAAATCAAATAAGAAAAAAAGAAAAAGAAGAGCATTTTCCTTTCTATAGTTTCAGTTTTCTTCCAAAAAAGAAAAGGCACAAAACTCAAAAATATTTGCTTATTTTGCAGAACTGCTTTTTAAAGCAAACCTACAACAAGAGGAATTGGGGAGAAAAAAAAAAAAAAAAGAAGGAAGCAAATCTCAACCATGAAAACCATTCAGAATCCAAAATTTACCTCAGAAAATACTTGAATTACTTCATAGAGTAGTTTTGACTCTTTTCACTAGTTAAATGAAAACAATCTTTTTTTTCTGGTTTGGACTCTCTTGATACCCTGCGTCACATTATTAACCTCAGCCTTAGCTTCTTTTCAGGATTCATCTTCCATTATGTTTTCAGAAACTTATTGCTCCAGTTGCTTGTGTTTAGACATCTAAATTTCATTGTATTGCTTCTGCTGCTTGGTTGGGTAAAGTGGCGTAAAGGAGCCAGCACTCCTTAAATAACTAATGAGTCCTAGTATTTATATGGGAAGTGTTCTTAACCACACACGAAAGATTACATTTGCAGTAAAAAAAAAAAAAGATTGGATGAATGTTCATGAAAAAGTGAGCAAAAAAAAAAATGAACATGGACAAGTTGAAAAGCTAAAAGGGCTTACCTTTTAAACCCTTGCAAATGGGTTTTCCAGTTTTACTGTTGGTGCTGAACTGTGAATGCCTCATTAAACAAGAGGGTAAAGGTGTATAAAAAGGTAGGGTTTATAAGGCTTATAAAAAGGATAAGATTTACACCACCATATTCCCGTGGGGATCTCCAAGAGATATATTTTTTCAAAAGGTAGTTACACTCAATAAGCAAATGCAGCCACTAGGATATTTATGACTGATTTGATCAGTATCCTTTGATATTATATAGAAACATAGGGATTTGTATTAAACAGTTTAAGATGAAACCATGAAATACATCTATGACTCACTGATTTTATCTGTGTTATAAGGTGTTACAGAATTGAAGCCAAGTGTGAAGGGTCGCAGCACTCCTGGAGAATGGTGTGAGAGAATGCATTATTTGTCAGCAGCATCTAGGGCATCTAAAATGGTACTGGGAATACTACCTAGAGCTTAACATTTAATTTGCTGTATAGAATTAGAGCTCAGAATGAAAGCAAGAGAATGCCACAAGTGCTCTAAAATGCTTGTGGAGATTTTATCATGTTTCACGTGAGGCTTAGATATTTAAAAATAACAAAATAATAATCATTCCATTAAGGCTGCAGTCGGCCTTGCTTAATTCATTCCAGTACTTTTCATTAGGTAGGCTTAAATTTTTAAATGAGTTTCTAGTCTACTAGAAATCTTAAAGTTTTAACACCAAGCATGGCTGTTTTCCTACTTGTTTTAAGTTGTAAATTATTTCCTATTCATGTTTTCTTTTTATTTTTTTTTTTTATTTAGAGATAGAGTACACAATCCTCCGACAGAATATCCTTTTACCTTCAGTGATACTTACAAAAAGAGAGAAGAAAGGGATAGAGGTCACTCTAATCACTGATCCTGTTTTTCAGTGTAAAAAGGCTAATGCTGTCTGTCCCAGGTGGAGAGTAACATGGTGCCATCTATGCCCCTGCACACATCTGGAAAGGACAGTACAGTCATTGATGTACTTCTAAGAGATTTTTCTCTCTGATTCATCATCACAGGGGATGACAATTTGCTTTCATCTGAACGAAAAGACAATTTCCAGCAAGGGCTGGTCGTAACTGTTTCTGTTGCTTCTGCATTTGTTGCTCCCCACGTGACAGAAACAAAATGAGATTGCCTATACTCGTGGTGAAGAACAGTTCCTGGGATGATATGGGCATAGATTTAGCTAATCAAGGGAACACTAAAGAACACTTCTTGCTCTCTTCTTTCAGTTTTTTGCCTCTAGCACACAACCTACATGTCCAATCAATTTTTATTACTTTACCAGCCTGTATAGTAAATGATTTGACCTTCCACTGAACAGGTGACTTTTGTTTCATTTTGCTCACAAGCATCTTTTAGAGAGCTCTGATTGCTATAGGGATGATCACGTAACAAAATTTTCTGCTTTCTAAATACCACGTGGGTTAGAGAATTAAGCACCTGTAAATGGTTTCTTTTCAAAACGTGACCATCACAACTATTTCTAGTCCTTTTAGGTGACCAAACCCAGATTTTCCAAAGAGACTTGGTATTTAGAATTCTCCTTTTCCCAGGATACCAACAGCCTGAAAATCATCTGCCTGATATTCTGAAGATGGAAGAGCAATCCACTATGAAGTGACTTTTCTTTGATACTCAAAGACTAAGTTACAAAATAGATCACTACTTTTGGATATTTGGCATCTAAGCATACACAGGTTGAATTATGAAATTATTTAAAATAATATGTAGACATGAATGTGAGATCTCATGTCTACTGTGTTTTATGAAAGCTTCTCCAAAGCCAGTAATGCCTAACACTTGCTAGGATTAAAGGAGGCCTGATCCCTACAAGGCTTTCCAATGTTACCCATCCTATGAGATGGGAATTAAATAGAATCACAGAATTTCCTAGATCTGAGAAGACCTTTAGGATCATCTAGTCCAATCTTTATTTAACACTGAGCAAAATTATAGCCAGTTAAACAGATTAAATGAAAAGACAGTACCAAACAGAACACGATTGTGGCAGAAGCAACAGTAACTTGCAAAATATTAATCATCCAATCAGGGAAAATAAACAGATTTAGACCAATCACACAGCTCAAGTACAGGCTAGAGAAATAATACTCATAAGAAACTGCTTCAAAGTTATACCTAGGCACAAACTTACTCAAAACATAACCCTTTTTTGAGGAATGACCAAATGAATCAACACTGCAGTATGTGCACAAGCACACTTTAACAGCTAACGGGTAAAGGATCTAGATACATGAATGTATGTCGAGAACATTTAAATCTGTAGTTCCATTCTTCATTCTGTCCCTGCAGAAATAAGACAATGATCTATGCTGGTAAGGGCACACAGGTACCCGATTCCCTTGCACACAGTACTTATATCAAGACAGTGAAGTATAAAGGAAAGTTGTTTTTAACAGTGACACAGCCACATACAGAAGAGGTAAAGATAAATCAGATGAGCAATGGAGACAGCTCAGCTTTTACACCTGAAGTATCCCATATACCAGGACACCAGAAGAGATATTCAAAGAGCGTGGCAATGTTGGTGAGCTTACATTCTGGCGCTAGTGAGCAACTTGCAATAGGCAGTAACTGTAAAACTGTTCTTGGAGCTGCACTTTCTATGTGTTTGCACTTATAAAATCCTAAAAAAGTTATGATGAATAAGAACTGGTGCATATGTTTAGTTCCTAATTTTGCATTAATAAGTTTAGATGACAGAGTCTGGAAGTAAACTGTACAGGTCTGAAGATGGGAGAGTGTCTCTCAGAGCCATGTTATGCTCACAGATGCAAACTGCAGCTTATTTTACAAAGTCATCAACACTGACTTTTTAGAATGACATCAGTTCTGCAAAATGCAATGTAATGACAAGGAGGCTATGTTTCCTTGTCCTGCTAATGTTGACAGAAAATTTTCTCTCCTGACAAAGAGCAGCAATGGCAAAATTTTAGTGTTATACCATGATTAATTTCAGGTTAAAAAAACCAAACCAAACCAAACCAGTAGTAACAAACTAACAAATAATACTTATATCTCAAGTAAATACTGCCACACTATATTGTAAACGGTGGTTTGCATTATGGTTAGTCGTAACAGCATAGCCTGGTGCTAATTCTATCCAATGAATGCTATTAAGTATGCAGTTAACCTACTTGTCTCCACATCTTTCTCTTTTCTTGCTTGGACTTAATAATCTTTGCACATATTTAAGCAGAGTCCATATACAAGAATTCCAATATAAGTTCAGAATGGCAATGTTATTATTGCAACAATGGTCACCGTGAAAATGTCATCATTTGCGTAAGATAGAGAAACAGAATGATGGCACCATCCTTCTAACCAACAGTAATATCCTAACTCATCGAAACATGTATGAATGTTAAAATAGTTCAGAAATCAAATAAAACTGGATTTACATGACTCGTGGAAGAGATGGAAGGAATCATTTGAGAAAATATCATATTTTTGAGCTCTAGTACTGAATTTAATACTCCATTTAACAGGTGGAAAGTTTAGTGCGTAACTATAAAGTCCATTTTAAAATGCTAAATGTGCTTCATTTCCCCCCCCATTCACCAAAGCAATAACTGCAACTTCTGATGCCAGGCTTGTTTTATTAGTTCGTTTAGGTAAGTGAATTTTTGGTCAGCAATGCAGAAGAATATAACCTTTAAAATCTGCAAAAAATGGTCTGTTATTTGAAAAGCACATTGATGTAAAAAGATGCTATATGAATCCTCTCTTCTCACTGGCATCTGGTAGAAATTAATTCACATAGTTCCCCAGGCCTATCAGCTATTACTAAACTGATATTTAGTAGATATTTGTTATGTGAAGGTGTCAGAGTCCAATACTCTCTGACCAGGTTCTTCTCCTTATTCCACACATGGGGGGTGTTATGTTTAATATCAAATTTACTTGTCTAAAGATAACAGACCTTGCACAGGATTTCTGATTTAGCAGAGCAATACAACATATGTTCCATAATACAGCACAAATGTAAGGTACACCTAGCAAACCAGATATCTAGCAACTGGAATAAACAGCTTAATCACAATACCAGTGTGATTCCCACTGACAGTCCATGGCATGTACTGACCACAACACTGGGAAGGAGTAGGTGGTTGAAATCAGCTCAAGCCCATTGCTCTCTTTGAAATGCTTTTGGTAGTTGTTTTGGTTTTAAACTTTCTGTTGGGCTGAGCCAACAAATTCACTTCCATCATGCTGGGCTGGCTACCTCAGGGCAACAGTCACACTCTTTTAGTGAGCTCAAGGATAAACATCTACAGCACCAGTTGAGGCACTCCACTGCTGATGGCTGCTTATCTGAAACAAAAGCCACCCCAGCCTTTGTGCAGAGATAAAGTCAGCTTCTCTGCAGCACCTGTCACAGCCTGCATTATAGTCCCCAAGCTTCAGGGGCACATGGTATCCCCGCCTCCTCTGAACCTTCTTCCATTTTAAGGGTTTGTTGCTCAGTCACAGGAGATCAGTTTTATGAAACATATTGTTAAAAACCCTCCTATTCTAAGATGCATAAAGCAAAAGAATGGCCATACTGATATCCATCCTTCCCCTAAACTGCTGCATAAACCCAGAAGATAGTCAAGTAGCTCCTCACTCTTCCACTGTGATGTATTTTTAATTTTTCAGGTACTAAACCAGTGTATGTTGTCAAATGTCATAGATCCATCTAAGCCACCCAAAGAATTGCAAATGAAGCAGCTTAGTGAGAGATGCCAAAAGTCTATGAAAGGAAATAGGGTATTCCAGATAGACTGCTTAATACAATACCTGCTGGCCTGTGAGTGACCTTACAAGCGATTGCTGTGTACCCCTGTAAAAGGCAAGCCCCCTGTAATTTGACAGTATCAGTTACTCTTTGTTAACTTCAGCTTTGTTCAGGACTTTTCTCCAGCAATAGAGCTATTCTGCAATACATCATTGGAAGTGAAATAATTTTTCAACTCCATATAAACATTTGCATAAACAGAAGCCAGGATTTGCAGGTTTTAATCTCAAAAAATTGTTTTTCAATGGGAAAAAATTACAATATGGGTACTCGACAATGTTCAGAGTTACCTGTTTTGCCCTGTTCTTTTCATAACCTCTTGTTTAAAACTCAGAGCTGCTAATGCAGGTCCACACCAATCACAGTTGCTCACAGCTACTAAAGACAACCTATATTCTCAACTCCTAGCAGCATTTCATGTTCAGATCCTCCTTTCAGATGGTTTCAGTCTCTGCAGTAAAGACCATTAGAAAAAGCCAATATTTGTCAGAAGCCTTCTGTGTCCATTCCTCCTACCAACCTTTCTTTCCAAAGTAAAGATGGCAGCATGATTTCCAGATCTGTTATGGGTCAGATCATCTGCGACATTAAATTCGTTTTAATCAGATTCCATTGAATTACACTGCTCAAGATTCAGCTATTTGTTTTCCTTTTTCCATTTAATTTTCTGAACCAGATAATATCACACCATGAATTTAACAGCAGAGCTGTAACACCAGTAATGATATAGTGCTAGAGGATAGTGATTTTGTTTTCCTGGCACATAACATAAATTCTCTTAGAAGAGTAACTTTTTCACGCAAGTATCTGACATCAAATTATTTGAATAGATTTATTATTATTAAATGATACTTCAGTAATTTTCTAAGGCAAATAATAAGGGAGAGAGAGAAAGAGATCCAAAGATACAGAGTGAGAAACCAGATGACTTTTATAAAGACTTTTACAAAGGCTCCTTCCATATTTCACATAGTTTATTTTCATTGCATATACTTGTTTAACTCATGAAGAGAAAGGTGAGATATCCAGACTGATAGATCATAGCTTTAGGATATTCCTTTCAGAGAACAAGTCGCAGGCTCTCCACATAGTGAATGAAATGCAAAATGAGTTAATGTGGCAGAAATGTATCCTTGAGGCTATAGTTGTCACAGTATATGTACAGATTCGCTCATATCATTCCATTAGATCCTTTATCCCTGATATGCTGTTATATAACCAAACTCAAATTCAGCCAGCTCTTATGTCATTGTACTATTATGTGGTTACAGGAACAGTAAAGGATAATTCCTTTGGTTTAAGACTTGGCAATTCCTCTCCAGACCAACAAGTTAGTAAAATTCTAAATGTATTAATGAGAAAATATTTATATAAAATCTGCCTTTTTGATGCTGGAAAATAAAGTTTCTTCCTAAGTAATTATAAAACCTTGGCAGCAACATAGTCTAACAAGATTTTCTCCATGTTCTTGTTCATTCTGGCTTTTATTAATGAAAAATGTTAACCGATATAGAAGCATCAGCTCATAGGAATAATTGTAGAGCTGATAAAGATATTAATTTAACTCCAGTTTGAAACTCCACTAAGCTTATTGCCTGTGTGCCTGAAAAATACCCAGCAAAGTTATTAAGCAATATCGTAATTGATCAGTCTTTAAGAAAATCGGATTGCATGTTTAAAGAAAAATACATTAAGAAAAAAATGCAGAGGCAGGAAATAAAATTTTATCTTTTTATGTATGTACCTAATTATTAAAGCTTTAATAATAATTACATGGTTTTTAGCAATTTTTCCCACTGGTACTTTTTAGAAGTTTCTGATGGCTTATTCACGGTTCTTTGTGATACCGATACAGAAACTATGAGGAGAAATAACATTCAGGCGTGATGTGAAATCACTGGGGTTTTCCTAGAGCTTAGGAATCCATCACGGCAGCAGTTGAAACAGCTCTGGGACACATAACTCCGTACACTTCTACAGATTTTTGAAGACATATGGTAAGCCACACTGGTTTTTTATCCTCCCAGACTTTCTCAAGACTAGGCAGGATGCTCAGGAATGAGCACCATTCAAAGTTCATGGCATTATTTTAAAATCATAATTCAAATATTTTATGGTTATCGAAATTTAGTGGTCAGAATTACTGAGAAAAGCTTCAGAGCTCCGTGGATCTGTCTCGGGATAACTGCACTGGACAGGACTAGCAGCCTCATTTAGAACTGCAGATATGGCATCTTTTCCAAATGAATTCCTGAAACTCCTGACAGAGAGTTAGCATTCTGGAATTAGAATAATACAGAGGCCTTAATGTAGCTGAACACACCAGCTCTTCAGGAAATGAAGGAAACACCTGCTATAGAGAATCGTTACAAATCTCAGTCATACTGCTGCTTCTCTCCTCACTATTTTATGTGCTATCATTAATTTGTGGATTTCAGAAAGGGAAGTCAAAAACATTTGTAAGTGCACGGTGAAAAAACGTGCATCATAAAATGCTATGTTTCTGTGTAAGGCTATCGAGTATTAAGCAATATTGTCTTCCAAGGTACATTTGACTCATTTTGTGTCTTGAACTCATAGACTTGTTCATAAAACTGGTATTTTCCTGAGTCTTCAGCGGTTGCTTTCAATCAAGAAAGAAAAAACCTAATTTCAGTAACTTAGTACATTCTGGAAATTAATATTTAATATGAATAATGTCTTTATGTATTAAAAGAACAAGAAGCAGTTTACCATAATGGGTTGGTAGCATAAACCCCTAGCAAACCTAACATAGTTTATGCAGATTTTACTGGCTACAAAATTAAATAAAAATAATTTTACATTCATTAGACAAGTAACACGTTTATGGTTGCACTGAGTTGTGAAATAATCATCTGTTACATTGTACATTATCATCAGCTACAAAACAGTCACCCTCTTCCAAACCTTATTACCATATTTCTAAATACTCTCATTTATCTGCTAAAGAATAGTTGCTCACAGTTTTATCTGTTCCATTTTCTTGGTAATAGCCTACCTTTAATCTTCATGTCTTTGGAAATACAAGGTTCCTGCCTTCTGCATACAACTCTGAGAGCATCTGCCTCCTTTACATAAATGCATGTTAAAAAGTGTCACGTGGTTCTTACATGCCTCAAATTTGTAGGTGCCCTGTTGCTGACATACTTCTGGAAGATGATTACAAGCTAGTCCTTTCTTTAAAACTAGCCTACAGCTTAAAGAGTTCACATCACCTTATGTCTGTCTCTTCCTCCAAATCATCAGATAACTTCCCTACTCTTCTGTCATTAATGTTTTACTAAAGTAATATACTCATCATATAAAGCTTTTTAATAGAAAAGTCTCCAATATGATTTTTCAGTTAGTTGAGTTGCTTTCTGAGAATTTCCTTGTTAAAATTAGAAATGCTATACATACTATAGTCTGCTATGCATCACCAGTGCACATCAATCTACCCATCAACATGGAGCAGAATTAGATTTATACTCTTACAAGCTGAAGAGATCCTACGAATACGACAGACTGATCTGTCCCTAAGTCCTGTTCCTCTCTTTCCTGTATCCTCATCCATAATGAGTTATCAGTATGTCTTACTTTCTGGGTAAATGTTATTATTGGCACTTTGGCCAGCTCAGTACTAAACACAGTTCTGTAAGATGCTTCATATCCTTTGAGTCCTCAGGGGTGAACTTGCACAAAGATCTCTCCCTCTCCTCTCCCTCGACTTTCTTCCAGCTAGATATTCTTCTAAATCTTGCAGGAGCTAAATTTATCTCTTGACTTGTATCTATCTATCCAATTTAGCTAAAGCTGGCTAGCAGCTTTAAAAGTTATTGAAAGAAAGAATGACAGGCAGATATACACAGAGTGTAAATGATTATGTAGGAAGTCAAGTAAAAAGTTAAATTATCTCAGCACCTACATTTGATTATAAGCCATGCAGAGTGAAATTAAATGGTGAAATATAGAAAACCACTTGAGTTTCAATTTAAGTTATACGCTGTGTTGATATTTTAAAATCTGATTCCTAACAGAAGTCAGTGATTCATTTTAAATTTCTTGTAAGAAAATGAGAGGTTTGCATCATGTGATATTTCTGAACTGGCAGACCAACTTGTACTGAAACTCCATTTGGTGCCATTAAAGAATCAACTGTCATGAAGATGTTGGGTTTTGAAATTACCTTCTGTCAGTGAGTACTTACTATTTATACTGTTTGGAAAGGAGGTTAAGTTTTGTTGCAAATGAGAAGAAACGTTGAGCTGCAGCTTGTTCATTTTTTTTCTATTTTGGTTGGCATGTACTTTTCTTCAGATCTCCCAGGCAGCTTTGACCTGCCTTTTTCACTTTAAATATATTGTTACCATTAGCAGGGATGGTTACACAGGGAAAGGCAGTGGCTTGTCTTTTGGGACCCTCCTCCTCCTCTAGCAGACAAGAAGAAAGTAACTAGACAGCAAAAAAATGTTTGGTTGTTTGTTGTTTTTTTTTTTAAAAAAAGCAATTAAGAAATTGCCTTCTGCTTCCAGGAAAAAGAATCTACTAACAAACGTACGCTGTATGCTATTCCTCTAAAAATAGGCTTGATGTAACTGTTACAAGAAAAGTGTCCTCCCTCTGATGGACCTACTGCTTAAAAACATAATTTGGACCATATATGACAAAGACAGACTGATACCTTACTCTTGAAAATCCTAACTGGAGTCCACAGCCCTGTGTGGACAGAAAGGCCAGCAGTCAGTCCATCTAAATGTAGCCATCAGCACTTTGAGTGGCTTGCGTAAGAGCCAGGGTCCTGCTGCAATTAAAGGGAAAAGACTACCTAGAGCAGTTAACACAGCCAAAAATTCTTGAGTAGCAAGATGTAATAGGATGAGTTCTCTCTATCTCCATGCTATAGACAAACCAGAAATGTCTGATGTGGACTGGCTTTATAGTCTTTTTATATTTAGCTAGCATTAACTGAGTTTAATTCAGTTCTGTAGCCTTTTCCACATAGAGAAATGGTAGAAGTAAGTGCCTGTATTTTCTGGGAATTAGAAGTCTACATTTTGTTATTTGAGATTGACATAGCAGATGTGCTAAGCTGCTACAGTTATAGCAAATGCAGCAGGATATCATCAGAGCTATATTCAGAGACTAGGAGTGTAGTTTATAACCCACTAGAAAGGGTTTGTCTCAGTGGTAGAACTAACCTATATTGACCTGAGAAATTATTTCTTATTTTCTTCTTTTTTTTTTTTTTTTTTTTTTTTTTTTTTTTTTTTTTTTTTTTTAATTTAAATGGTGGCAAAATTTCTGTTCTTTATTAGAGGATGAAAAATTTCCAGACCAGCACATGAGATAGGATCCTAACCTCCTGCACTTGTTGGCATATTTACCCCATTTAATTGCACCGTTTGAGATACACAGTGATAGTTCAGTTGTGAAATTTTGTTCTCAGTGACATAGTTACAAAAGTAGGCGTGGTGAACTGAAAACAGCTGGAGATGTGTAGACAGAATGGTAGTGATGCAAAACCTACATTGGTATCAGTGGGATGAGTTCCAGGCCAGTCATTTGGAAATAATCATCTCATGTTTTGTAAATATGTTTTGAAATTAGTCTTGCTGTTGCCACTTCATCTAACTAAAATAATTCAGGCAGTTCATTATTGGGAATATTTACCTAGAGCTGTATGAAGAGTACATGTGGCAAAATGTGCTCTTTAATTACTTTGCCACAAATACTTGTCCCAGGGAAAGGCCCATTGGTAGCTTGTAAAAATTTGTTGTTACTATTCAGTCTCGCATGCTTTCAGACGAAAGCTCTGTAAATGCCAGCAAGAGCGTCGGGCAAATTGAAATCAAGCTCCATATCAAATGAATTCAACTCCTGATTGATTTTGAAGATTAAATGGTAAACTCCCAGACCTCACTATAGAAACCTTCTATAGCCCCATGTGTTAGGAAGTAAATCGCCATTATATATTTTAAAGTCTTAAATATTGATTTCCAGAGTAAATAGCGCTTGCTATCAGAGCATCCCTTCATTTCCCCCTGCTTTCCAAAGGAAACACAGTAGTTGGAGCAGTGGATTTTTCCACCAACAAAGTCAAGTTCTACAACTGACCTCACAAGAGTGCCACGGTAGCTCAGTTCCAGCGGCTCATACGGGCAGTTTTACTTTGTGGCAATTGCTGCAGGTAAATGCTATGGACTTGTACGCAATATGGTAGATCAGGCTTTTTGTAAGTGGAAAAATGAAAACACAGATAAGTAGAGGTTGCTTGGCCTTGGCTGGCCAGTTGTGTAACTGGACAATCTCTAAACTAAAAATATTAAAGAAGGCCTCATATCTGTAAATTTTCTTATAAAAGCAGAGGAACTGAAAGTGAGGAGGAGCTTCGCACATTGCCAGCCCACAAATCAGTATGGTAGGTAAGGAAGAAAACCTGTTTGCTTTGTGTATGTCTGATATTTTTAGAACTTGGTTTGGGAGTTTATTCTCTACTTATATTACTCCATCTATAAGCATCAGTTAAGGGAATCTGTTTTCATTACAAGACCCCTATGATTTTCTTTTACTTGCTGAGGAAGTGAAGTCACCAATACCTGTCCTGATATTTAAGTTTGGGTATCTATTTCTGTATGTTTCCCTCTGCTAGGCAGTGCCCCAGTTATTACTGCAAAACAAGAAGGCTCAATACTACATTAGGCTAAAAATGATTTATGAACAGATGTAAAAGTTAGTGGCATTGCCAAGAAAAAAGTAACAAATGTCAACTGAGCTTTGAAATGTTCCTTGCTCTTTTAGCTAAGGTTCTAGTAGAGTAGCTTAATATACTACACTACGTACTGTGTCCTTGTAACCAATAATTGCTAATTCCAGAGGCTCAATTTACTGAAGCTGAACCAAATGAACACTAAGCATGTTTATCAACACTGCTGAATGCTGTCGTATTACTGAATAAACACACTCGTCGGAAGGGTTGGAAGGGAGGGGAGAATTTGGCTGTTGGTGATAATTTCCAGTTGTGAAGCAATTTAGATAGCAGATTCTAGTATGAGAATAAGGAGTTTAGTAAGTGCTGGATTTGCATAATAGTAATACATGTCACTTTAAATTTCCTCCTGGCATTTTCATGCACTTTTAAAATGAATCCTAATTATAAATGTTATACAAGTCCCACATAATGTGAATTTACTTGTATGCACATTTGCATTAACCTCACTTTTAAATGTGCTGGTGATTAACATTAGTAGCTAAATTATTATGTTAACTGCATGAGTATACTACACACCATCTTTTAGACATTAAATGTGCAGAGAACTCTAAAAATTCACCCCTAATCAAGGGTAGACACACAAAAAAATACTGCAGTAAAATCAGCCGAGATGTTATTTTTAATTTTTTTCCTTAGAGAAGAGATCCTACAATTCTTTCCCCAGAGCAACAGGACCCATAAAATATAAATAAATTTATTGTGCTCTCTGTCAGGTCCATCTTTAAAAACCACTTTAATGCAATACATATTATTGAAAATTAGCATGGCATGCCTTAACTGTGATAGCTAAACAATGTTTCTTTTTATTCTATATAGATTCAGAAATGACAAAACCCAAAGCAATAACTTTTATATTCTCCAGTGTGCAGAAATTCAGCAAGCCAAATGAAAGAGAACATAACCTTTATAAATTACCAAGTAGCTACTCAGCTACGCAGAATTTACTCAAATACATTCTAATCTCTTCTGTGCTCCCCATGAACTGTTCCACAGACTGAAATGCCCATAGACTAGTGGTACCTACCTCCTGCCACTCCCATCCCAGGTACATTTGGGCCTATGCTCATGAATAGAATGTAAGATACATTCTCTTCACGTTATGAAAAGACCCAGCTTTTCTGATATTAGTAATAATTAGTAATGTTACATTTGGTTTACTATACTGATTGGCTTGATTTTAATTTCTTCTACACACACATTTTTGATAAAATTTCCAAATTGCCAAAAGGTTTCTCAGACTGCTTATTATTCAGTGATCTCCTGTGTGACCTGTAAAAAGATTTATCTAAGTTGAGCACTCAACAGTCAGAGTCTACCTTAGACTATAAATGCCTTTTATTATTTCCATTTTAAAAATACAGGGTAAAAGTCAGCACAGAATATTCTATTCTTACATATAACATAGCTTAATTACATCCTATCTTCTAAAGTTGGGGGGGGTGGGGTGTTATTTAGAATCAGTCTCCTAGAATGAATTAATGTAAATTTGCCTTCAGGTCTACAGTTGTTCTGAGGACTAAAAAGATACAGTCCTTTAAAAAAATTTGTTAATTGTTTTTTAAAAGCACAGATTTTAAACTGAACATTATTGTGACACAGTAGTAAAATTCAATTTTCAAAACTGGAATAATTTAGGCA
Source organism: Ceryle rudis (assembly GCA_033439905.1). Lineage (NCBI taxonomy): Eukaryota > Metazoa > Chordata > Aves > Coraciiformes > Cerylidae > Ceryle > Ceryle rudis. The sequence continues at coordinate 60,569 of JAAGNO010029398.1, forward strand.
TATGTGATCGTGTTCAGCAGTTGAAATCACAAAGCATTCTAATTATTTCTCCCCTCTACAAAATTGCTACTGTTGTGAAAAGATAAAAACTAGTTAAAATGAAGACAACAGTACTTTCAGCTAAAACTGTACATATTCTGAGGATTAAATATTATATTTAAATTAATATAAAAATATTAAAAAGTAAAAAAAATCTCATTCATTTTTCATGGTGTAAATGGAAGGAAGGCTTTGCAAAGAAGACAGTACAGAAACTCCCTTTCTCAGGTGAATCTATAGGCTACAACATTCCATTTTTCAGGTGTCATATGACAAATTTGAATCACATTGACTGTCTTTGAGCAGTAATATGGTTGTCCTCAGTAAGACCATTCTCCAAACTGAGGCACTATTGCCACCTGGAAGTCAGTGAAGTGAATTAAGATGTTTACGTCTTATGCAAAGACTGAATAAATAAGCATGGCAGAAGTGGTAATCTGAGGTGAGCGGATGTGAGAAGATGGATACTATCCATGTGAAAATGGTGGATTCCACCATTCAGAATTTACTAAATTGTTGGATACAAAACGTAATTTGGTCTAATCAGCATTAGTCTTTATTTCAAAAGTTTGATTATTCATTCTTTTTGTATTTCGCCAGAATGGCTTACCTATATCCTGACCTAAACTCCTGAAATCTCACCATTAATGTTAATAAGCTTTCAGTCTGTCCAGTGGAGACTTCACTATGTAAAGATTTCTTTATGGTGAAATCATTATTTCCAACACTTCTATTTTCTGAGGACAGGGAAAAAGGAAAATCTCATCTATGTACATGCAGATAAAAGAAAAATAGTTGCATGAAGTCTACTGGCATTTTCCAAACAAGAAAAAATGCTTTCTACAGCCTATAGCACTGAAATTTCCTCGATTAAAACACTGGCACAGTGTCTTAGGCAACGGCCTCAGAAAAAAATACATTAGCACATAGTTAGTATTACACTCACATAGCCAGCTGCCTAATCCAATTACTCTAATTTAAAAGAAGAATAATTTATGTTTTCTAGGGAATACCATGTAGAAATTGTGCCTACATTGTGTCTTCTAATAATTTACACAAAAGGTTTGGACAATCTAGTGGAATAAATCCTATGGGATTGTAAACGAGGTTTTATATTCTCTCGGATCTTTAAAAGCCAAACATTTTCTTAAGAAATTAAGAAACAGTGTGGTTTTATAAATGGTTGATCTTGAGGTCAACCTTTGAGACTTCTTCCTTTAAAAACAAATCTAGCAACAATGTCTGAGCCTCTAGTCTGATAAACTTTTAAAGCCCTTCCACGATATGGAGCATAAAGTCACTGAATCTCTCCAGGATCCTTCTTGTTGCAGAGACCCTGAAAGCCATCCTGTGTCTCAGGTTCTGGGACTCTGGATCATCTAGGGTGCCTGGATTATCTAGGGTACCAGTGGGCTCCAGCACTGAACACACTCACTCTGAGTGTCTGTGATCTCCCTTGTGTGGGTGGCTTCTGGCCCTTTGTGACATAGAGCTGCAGAGCAACAGTATTCCAGACAGATGTCATTTTCCTTTTTTTACATTAACATTTTTGCATGGCTAATTAAATTTCTTAATTCAGCTATTTCATTGTTCAGTAAATAAGAGTTCATTAAAAACACATTACTGGATGTTTAACAACAACCTAATAAAAAGTATTACAATGTTAATTTAATAATCATATTTGTACTGATATGATGGTATGAGAATGCTAATTAATATTATTGAGATTGTATCAGTAAACATTATTATTATTCATTGAACATTACTAACATATTTTAATGATCTCATCTTTTATTTATTGAGTGAACAATGAAAACTGATGCTGTGCCAGGCACTTGTTCAACGTTTTACTGCTTTTTATAGATGATATTTGTACACAGGAGCAACTAACACATCAGCACACAAGAGATTTTATTGATAGCACAAACACTATCTTAGGAAATTAACCCTGACCAGTTCAAAACTTTGGAGCAGATAAAGACATCATCTGAACTCTACTGAAATAGCACAAAGAGGCCTTGTTGATACAGAGGTTTGGGACTGAGCACTCACGTTAAAGGTTGTCACAAAAAAAAGTAGAGACCAAATCCTGGTGTGTGGAGATACACTGCACAGTTTCTCGAAGAAGAAGCAGTGCCGTGAGTTGACAACATGCTTACATGAGCTACTTTCAACAAATTTAAACATCTAATTTTGGATGTGAATTGGTTTCCCATGAAATCGTTGGAATTTATTTTATTATTATTTTCATTTTATTTTAATTTTATTTTAGGAGAAATTTTCCCACACATAACATCCAGGCAGTTCCAACTTAGTTGTCCAGTTTCTTTGTACCACTGCTTGAATTAACTTCATCAATATTATTTATTCATTATGGGTTATGTGGAGACAAAAGCCTGCTGATTCATTAGTCTCAGAAGATGACATAAGTAAATGGGTTAGTTATGCAAAGTCCACGTGCTGTCTTGTATAATTCAGTCTCTCATGATTAGTGCAGTATTAGAAAACTCAGAGCATTTTGCGTGTTAATGATTGTTTCTAACAAAGCTAGTTGTATGTCTGCTAAAAGGGGAGATGGAAACAAGTATACTGGTGAATGTGGACTATGCTTACTGGAGAGACTGCTCCATCTTCTGATTTACTATCAAAGTAACTACAAACTCCATGACTGCACATGGAGAGGTGACAGAGTACAGTGTATTTCCTAAGTCACTTCTCATTTCCATCAGCTCCAGAACTACTTCATGAGTTACTGAGGTGAGTCAAGCTTCCAGTTATCACAGAGTCTTACATAAGTGCCTATGAAATACATGCAGATTTGCTCATGAGGAGTCTGTTCTAACAAGCAGTAACACAAGTGAAAAACCAGTATTGGAAAGATAGTAACAATAGGTCAAAACGTAATGCAATTAAATGCAGTAAGGATAAGTGTCTCAATAAGAGGAGTAGAATGAGGAAGCTTTGGTACAACTGAGCTCTGAAAGCTGCTACCTGAACAAAAGTTTGGAATTTAAGACGAGAGCGCAGTTCAGAAATCTGATTTCAAACTCTAACAGGCTTTATTGTCACACATGAAAGACAAGTTTGCTGGTTTTAGAATGGAATATGACTTTTTTTTTGGTCCATAAATACCTGTACTGTTACACCTCTCTGCTTCATTGCCTAGCAGAACACTTCTGGAAGTAGCACAGAGAGTTCTGCCTCTCAGGGCTTGCTCTGCATGTACTAGTTTATTCATCATCAGTGCATAAAGTGTTTGACGTCTGCATTGACAGTACACTTAGGGTTTTGTTTTGTTTTTAAACAACCTTTATATGGTTTCAAAATTAATGTGAACTTGATACTTGTGTTTGTCAAACATGCGGGAACAAGCTGTGTCAACAACACTGAGAAGCCTGAAATAGCAGACATGAGAACAGAGTAGCGCTGTATAGTTTTCAAGAAGCAGTCATTTGCATAAGAAAGCACATATTTGACAATACCTGAGAAGTGGTAACATTATGAACATCAATTATTTCCCTTCCCATGCCATTGCAAGCCATTGCACTCCCCCTGCACAAGAGATCCATGGGTACGTGCTTCAGCCTGCCTCTGCTGTAGGTGCGCATCCGCCTCCCCTGCATGACGTGGTGTGACCACTGCCAAAATGTGTTTCTCCCACTACCTCGAATTTTTTCTGTTCTTATCCCCACCTTTTCTCCAGGGAAAAATACTGATGACACCATTGCTTTTGCAGAGCAATGGTCCTTTGGAGACTCACACAAATAACACCATGAAAAAGCAGATGATCAGGAGGGACAATGTTACTCAGAGTGAAACTCAGAGGGGAGTTTCAGGAGCCCATTTGCCCATCCAACTTCAGAGTGACTTGAAGAAAAACCTACATTGCCGGGAGGTGTGAATGGGTAAGGAGTTCTTAGTGGAGAAAACAGCCATATCAAAAAGTTGGAAACAAACCCTAGATTAAACAAATTCTCATACAATTTTCATTTAAAATTACAATAAAGAATGATTTCACTGAAATGAAAGTACTTTCTGACTACCTGACCACAGCAAGCAAGCTTACTGGTATTGACAGTTATTCACAGTAAAGGACTGACTTAGCTCCTAAAAGAAACCACTGCATTGTATAAAGTTCTTAAAGTTCAATATTTCTTCCTGAGATAACTATTATGAAACCAGACCCTGTGTCAGGCATTAGGGAAATGGTAATTTGATAGAAAGTACTGTGCTGTGCTGAATTTGGGCTATTGGGTTGTATATGTAATACACCAGGAGAACTGGCTTCCTGAAGAAAGACATAAAAATAAGTTTGGGGATGACAGAAGCAAGGCTGCCTCCTTACTATTGTCCCATAAGGCAGAGACAATGGACTGTAATATAAATATTTTGTCAGAGAGCACACTGCATTTACCAGCAAAACCTCCAGAGAAACTAGTACTGCACTTGTCCAAATCCATAAGGACTAATGCCACTTCCAACTGTAATAAAATTTAATTATTCTTTCAAAACATTACGGAAAAGTGATGGCCAGCAAGAAGAAATTAGAATATTTCACTATATCCTCTTGGAATGTGGATTTATAAATGGGGATGGTGGAAGAGTCAGACATGTGAATTTCCAGAGTCTAAAACTGTAGGGAGGGGCAGAGAAATGAAGGGTTTGTGCTGTGTTTCTTGCTAATAAGTAAGCAGACTGAGTGGTAAATCCACTTTAAAAGAAAGTACAAAAAAAAAAAGGTGGCATCATCCTTGCCCTGAAGTTTGAAACCTCTATTTTTTTTTTTTTATTCCCAGGGTATTCTAGAGGGGTGGGAAGTTTAGGTAGCTGCAGGAATTTACAGCAGTCTAGCCCTATCCCTTGGCAGCACCAGGACCCTTGTATTAAACTACCATCTGCAGAAAAGCTTCTTCAGCCCATTCATTCCCTTCATTTTCTGAACTCATTTCCCTCATTTTCTGAACCCAGCAACTGCTTCCATAGGATATGCTCCTATTATCTGATGATGCTACAGTAAGACGATGTCCTTGACAGCTTTTACTTTATTAGTCTTGCATACCTGCATAAAGACAGGTTATATTTGTTTCTCCCATTGAAACTGGCAGATCTTGTTTCCATAAAAGCAGCAAGACTAACCCGGGTCAACTCAATTCATTTGCTATCTAAAAAAAGAGTTGGAGAGACCACTGTAGGGTCAGCATCTCTTTCTTTACAAACGTTGTTTATGATACACTCCAAATTGTCTTTACAGTTATACCTCACATTCTTCTATTTGGAAAAGAACTTAATTCAGATTCCCACATTACTGTTAATTAGCAGTAATTACAGTGCTTTAATTATCACTTAGGTATATATTTAAAGTTAAGCTGTACATATATAAGTTTTGAACGTGGGCCAACATGGTTATTTTGTGCCAGACAGACCATATATACTATATGAAAACATAAATATTCAATGAATGAACATAATTTTAAAGGTTTGAATAAACCCCTTATTTTTAAATATACCATTAAGCCGATTTCACCAACATTATATTATACAGATTAACTTTGTTGGTGTCTTTGTTTAGGACACTCCCACCAGCTAAAAAGTATGCTTTTGCTTTCTGTTCTCCCTCTCCTCTTATGGTAATTTCAACATAGGCAAAGGAGAAGGGTCATTAAGCAGGTGCTAATGAATTTCTCCTTTAAAATATTTTCAAACCAGAAACAGCCTTCCCAGGCCATTCTTGCAGTAATTCTGTTTACTCATTTACTTAGCAATAACTAAGGTACTTACTCGAATTGCTTCGATACACAGCAGAATGTAGTAGCTGAGCAGCAGCAAAGATGACAAATATAATTTTCTAACTACACCCAAAGTATTAAAAAGGAACAGCTGGTTTCTTCCATGTATTTTAATTTATAGACACTCAGTCCCTCTGCCCTCAACAGTGAGCATTCTCACCCTGGCCTGTGTTCTTTCCTTACTGCCCATGCAAGAGTGACAGTACCCAGGTATCCACACAGCTTAATTACTACTACCCCCATCTTCTACTATCATTCTTTAGGTTAGACATTAACCAAAAGGAAAAGGCTGCAGAATAGATCAAGTTTTTGGAGGTTTTTAAGACTTAAGAAAAAAGTAAAATAGAACTGTCAGTAATCTTTTTTATTGTGTATGTTTTAGAGAATTATTGCTGATAGCGTAATGAGCATCAGCAATGTTCTCTATAAAATTGGCCCTGACAGTAAGTGTAAAATTGCACAACTGAGTGCTAAATGGATGTTGCTTTATGTGTGCGCCTGCAGAGTCATCCGTGCAAAGCATACAATACCTCTTGTGGGAGATTTTAATGCTGCATTAGTACTGAGATCTGTGAGTTAAGTGAGCCACAGTCTGAATAAAATAAAAATAAAACC
>JAAGNO010029399.1:0-11104 GCA_033439905.1 Ceryle rudis
CCCGAGCTGGCCCCAGCACTGCAGGGGGGTCTCCCCAGAGCAGAGCAGAGCCCTGGGAGCAGAGGGGCAGGATCCCCTCCCTCGAACTTCAGAGGAAGCCCAGAAGGGAAAACAAAGTATAGACCTGGATGAAGCTCCTGTTCTCTTTAACCTGAACCAGTCACCTCTGTCTCCACCCAGCGCCCGCGCTGCTGCCCCCTCACCAAGGTGTGTCGCTTCATGTGCTCCCGGCGGGTGAACTTCTTCCCGCAGATCTCGCAGGGATAGGGTCGCTCTCCCGTGTGGGATCGCATGTGTCTCTTCAGGATGCACTGATGCATGGCTGAAAAACTGCAGTAGGGGCACTTGAACTTCTTCCTGATGACTGTGAACTCGTTGACTGCAAGAGAGCAAGGAAAACACGTGGAATTACTTCCAGAATGTCTCAAGAATGGTCAGTCTTCTCATTTATTATTTCACTATTAAATTGTCTCCCTGTGAAACCACACGCTCACCGCTTGACCATCTGCAGTGCTTTGTAATGGGTACACCGTGTTATTGCACTTGTCTTATCAAAGCTAAGGACTTCAAGCACCTCCACCAGAGAAGTTTTTGAGCCAACATTCTGCAGCAGCCTGTCACACACACAGAATCATGCAACAGTTTGGGTGAGGAGGGACCTTTCAAGCTCATCTCATCCACCCCCCTGCAGGGAGCAGGGACATCTGCAGCCAGAGCAGGGTGCTCAGAGCCCCGGCCAACCCGGTGTCCAACACATCCAGTGACGGAACACCCCCAGCTTGGCCTAACCCTTGCTAAACGGCCAGTGAAGAGGGGCAATGACCCGCTAGAATTCCGACTTATCCTAACGAATTACCCTAATTACCAAGACCTGAATTTCTGAGGCTGTTCTCTGGGGCAGGGGCCGCTGGCCGTGGGCGGACAACCACAAAGGACAGAGGCCAGCAGCGCTGCGCGGCTCAGCGCTGGCGCCGGGGCGATGCAAGGGCAGCATCGCGCGCTCCAGGAAGGTGTCAGCCGAGGTGCAGAGACTCCGGGTTACCCAGAAGAGACGGGACAGTTGCAACCAACACGCTCTGCGTTACCCAACTCACAACGAGCGCTACCACTGCGGCACGGACGCAGGACTAGGATAAGAGGATGGAGAACGTCGAGTTACAGCAAGGCCCCTGCAAGCCTCCTCCTGAGACAACTACAGATAGCCCTGGAAGGACTTTTTTTTTTTGTCCCTCCCAATCACATTTTGCTGAACAAGGAAAGGGCCGAGTTCCTCGAAGCCATTCTGACGCTGTCGATTCTTTTCTTCTTGTCATCTCTTCAGACGCTCACCGAGAATGGGCCCAGGGGATGTGGAAAGGACTTCATTAGCCCAGGGCTCTAACCTGCCATCATCAGAATGTTGGTATTTCCTCCTCCAAACCAAGACAGAGTGCAATATGCAAAACACAGCAGGTGAAAGCAGCGTCTCTGCTACTCCCCGAGGACATCCACCCGCTGCTGTCCACAGGGGTACGGTTTTAAATCTCCACCTTCTAATAATTCTATTGCTTTCCATTAGGCTGGTAATTTTCCCCCCACTTTCCTCCTAATTATTGTTATTTCTCAAAGCGATATATTGTTGACATAACAAGGAGGGGAAAGCAGCAGCAAGTTCTCGTTAATCACCTGAAGTACACCATCGGGTATGCAAATGGCTCCTGGTAAACGGAAACAGTCGGAGTGGGAGAGCCGAGGGAACAGGCGAAACCCCAGCCCTGCTGCGCAGCTCCCACCTCAAAACGGCCTTTTTGGGGGAACTCAGTAGATCCAGGTGCTCGCTGCTGTTTAGGGCCCGATCTGGGGGCTTGTTTTCTTTTTTTTTTTTTTTTCCCCCCGTTTTTCATTTCGTTTTTAAAGTTTGTCTTGTATTTGCCACACAGGTAAAGCAACCTGAGAAGTAACGACGTTCGTCACTCGCGTAACAGCGCGAACCGAGACATTTACATGAGGTCACACCGCCCTTCGCCATCGGAACAAACGTCTCGACACGAGCTCAGCTTACAGAAAGCATTCCAACAAGTTTTCTCTCGTTCTAACACAGACCAAAAGCACGGTTCAAGATCTTAAAAGCCGCCGTGACGCGAAGTTTGTCTTTGCGTTTGTTTTGACGACCTGGAATTAAAATAGATCCTCCACACGGGTAACTTTGGGGGAAAAACACTTCCTTTGAGGGGTAGTTTGACTTGGATTTAATAGTCTTCTCTTGTGCTCCTCACCTGGAGCTCTGGGCTGCTCAGCAGCTGCGGTGGCCCATCCTACAGGTGCTTTTTTTTATGGTGGTTTGACTGGGTTTTTCCAGCAGGTTTGTGAAGCTGTCAGGTGAATTTTCTAGCCCGAGGGGAGGAAAATAAAGCGCCTACTCACCTGGGCCACGGCTGCAGTGCCGACGACAGGGAGAGCAAGTGCTAAAGAGCATTTCATTCCCTGTCAGTACGGATTAGTCGCTGCCACCAGGCAGGGCGTTGAAGGGCTGGCTTCCAGTGACTGTGCACTTGCACTGCTTTGGGAACCTCCCAGAGGAGACACCTCCATGTGGCCCGATGCCCAGGGCCTTGTGCAAGCTCCTGCTGATAACCACCCAGCCCTTCTCCTACCCCACGCCTATCTGCTCATTTTGGACATTTTTTCACTTTTTTGTTAAAAAAAAAAACCAAACCAACCTAGACTACGAAAACTCTTCTATTACAGGAGAAGTACCTGTCGCTTTATCGTCTCCTTTGGCTTTGACACCCCCTTGCCTACATGATCAGAGGCAAGGAGCCCACCTTCTTCTACAGCAAGGTTCAGCTTCATGATGCAAAGCTATTTATGATAAACACCTTTCCAGTCTGATCTCGTCACTATTTATGATAAACACCTTTCCAGTCTGATCTCGTCACCGCTCGATTATTAGCGACAGGGCTCACGAACACTGCTGTTCCCCAGGGTCACTATAAACCCATTACTACGGAGTCTAGACAAGGTAAGAGAGCTATAAGCTGATCAAGGGAAGTCAGGAGGGGACATGGGACCCTCCTCTTCCTCCAGTCCGAGGCTGCAGCCAGCACTACTCAACAACAGAAGCACGTGTAGAGCACAGGTCCCAGGCCAAGCTGCTCAGCAAGCCAGGTTTAACCACCTCATTCTGGAAAAAAAACGACGTGGACATCCCAACGGCAACCAGACCCCAAGATTACAAAGCAAAAGTGCTTTAAGGAAGAGAATACCACAAAATCCCTTATTTCCTTCATCGCCGGATTGCGCCTGATCCTGTCATTTCCTAAGTGACCAGATGCCTCCTGATTTACTGTCCATATCCATCCCTTCACTTTATGGCTGAGCTACTGCAGAAGCAGAGAAGGTGACGCCCAAAGTCAGGTGCACAACCTGCGCCGTGGGCGCGCCGCTTCCACACGCGCACAGCCAGGGGTTTCCACCAGATACACGTATTTCCAAGCACACACAACTATTTCCAACGCCCTATTCATAACACATCCTGATTTCCAGATCCCTCGTGCTTCCTTCTGCCTGCGTTCAGCTTCTATTGCTCAAGAATAACCCGTTCAGCTTCTAGGACACTTGCAGTTAAAAATAGTCACAGAACACTTTTTGCAGCTATTGTTTTATTGGAAACTAATTTATTTTTCTTTCCACCGAACAGCCAGGTATTTAATTCTTCTACCTACAGAACGTAAACACCTGAAAAGCAACAGCATTGTTAGAAAAGTCGCTGCAGTGCAGAGTTAAACATTGTCACCAGACTGTCAAACACGGGCACCCACAGGTACATACGCTTCGTGAACTACGCACCAGCTTTGGTACGAGTATAATCTTTTGTCTAAGTGGCAGTATTTTATAGAGCTCACGTACTGAGGTGCTAAGGAACAATCTTTAACGAGACCGTTAACAGCAGCGCTGTAGGTAAGGAGCTACTGGACACAGCTACAGGAAGAACAGCACCAAGAAGCAGCGCCACGGTAAAAACCTCTGTGCTTCGCTTCACGACAGTATTTACAGAAGATGTGCATTTTTAAAACTGGACACGATAAAGCTTGGGAAAAAAAGCCTTTGGTGTTGTCATCCTGAGTGACCTTACTGATTTCGCGGAGGCTGTTTATGAAACAGGCCCCTCCATCCCTGAGCTGAGAGAAGGGAAAGCACCAGTGATGTCCTGCCCAGGAGAGCTGTCTGGTGTTACCTCTAAACCGACAGCCAGTTAACGATCACCAAAAGGCTACAGCCAGCTGGTTATTACCACGAATTCACAGAGAATTCTTGTCCACTTCACCCTCGTTATATTTAAGGTTATAAATAGCAAGGTGCAATTTAACTGTCAAACTCACGCTTCCCATCATCTTCCCAGGCCGTTTCCTAACACAAAAATCCTGCTCTTGTTCAGTTTTCTACTCCAGCTCTGTAAGCCTCTGGCTTACGTATAAATAGATATATAAATATACACGTACATATATCTATTTGGTTCTAACATTTTAAAAATCCCACTCCTGATGCTGAAGGGAAACACTGCAACGTCTCTGGGCTGAAGTCAGAAGCGCTCTGATGTACAGGCCAAGTAAAATACAACTTAAACCTCTGTCAGAATGAGTTGACCTGACTATAGAAAAAAACGAATTAAATTCTCAAACATGAGAAAAAAAGAACAAATATGAAGCGTCGTTAACTATCAGCACGTGAACAAAGTCTTTTCAAGTTTGCTGAAATTACTTTGGCTGGCATCTTACTGTTCCGATTCAGACAAATCCTACCACGCTGCTCCCAGACTTCCAGTTAAGACTCAGTTTTGGTCATAACTTTCTCCTCTGGCTCAGCTTTCTCCTTCCTCACTTGCTGGTTGTTCAAGAGGAAAAGAAATGACGAGGCAGTAAAGCCAGTAACTGTAACAAGGGAAGCTGACGGCCTGTAAACGAAACACATTCACAGAGAGCCGGGATCCGCGATGCCAAAGGTGTCAACGGGAACAAGAGCGAGAAAAACGAATCTAAACCAATGGACTGAAGTAGGGTGCAGTCCACTGCTTGCACAGGACCATGTGCCTAACTCCGGACCGCACCGCGCTCCAGCGGAGTCAGAGCTAAGCCAAGCAGGGAAGCTCTGGCTTCCCAGCCCTCAGGAGCCCAGCGCGGAGCCGTCTCCCCAAGGCTCCCGCCGGCAGCGGGAGTGGGCAGAGCAGCACTGCACCAAAATATCCCCGTCCCCTCCCCGCGAGGGCAAAGGCAGCGGGAGCTGGATGGCCCCTTCTCATCCAGCTTTCCACAGGAAACAGCTCTGCAGGAAACTCTCCACTGGAGGCCTCCAGGCTGCTCAAGTCCACTTTGTGCGCGACCGACTAGTTCTCATTTTTGTCTCCCTGAGATGCAAGGAGATTACGAGAAAGGATTTTTCCGAGGAAGAACTCTGAAGACCGTTTGCAGAAGCTGCTGCCATCTCCTCAAGCTGTCTCTCTCGCACGTGGAGGAGAAAGACCCCCCGGTGCCAGTGCTGGAGCTGCTGACAAGCTGTGCTGCAGGCGGAGCAGCTGGGGAGCTCTACGCTGAAATATGCTACTTCCCTCCCGCAGCCGCTATAATCTGCTTTTGAGTGCAAATATGTAGTGAGAGACACAGAAATATTTAATCTTTCTTAAAAATAAATTGATTTCATATAATAAAATAGGAATTAGGGTAAGACTTCTACCCTCCAGAAGAGCCATTACTGATCGTGTACGTGCACCACAGTTTAACCTTCTACGCGAAGCTTCCCCTCCTCAGTCTCCACAGCATACACTCGGTCTGGCCAACTTAATTACATTACATAGAACAAGAGAGTCAGAAACACGTACAGAACTCCTCAGAACCACAGTCACACTCCAGGATATTGTTTTCTAAACAGTCCCAGAAGCACTCAAACGCAGCATCAAGAAAACACCCGAGTCTTGCGACACCTTTCAATCCCAAATGATACACCCTGTTGCACACAGGAACAAGCAGCACGTTTTCCTCCTTTGAATGACAGAGAAAATCAGACTTTGTAAAGAGCTTACAGGGCTGAGCAACCCAGTGCTCTCCCAGCTCTTAATCTCAAGCAGAAAAACCCTGAAACGCCCAAAGTGTCCAATGGACAGAGCACTAGACCCGAACTCAGGAGACTGAATTCCATTATTAACTCCTAACATTCCATTGTTAACGCCAACACGCTCGACAAGCTGAGGTATGTTATTTTACCAGGGAATACGAGGAAAAAATCCCCAGTTCTTTTATAAAGCACTTTGAGATCTACTGATAAAGAAAAGCTGAAAGTAGTATAAGCACACAGTGTGATCACGCCAGTCAGACAGCCAAAGTGCCCCTGACAGGGGCTGACAAAAGTTCTCTCTGCACAAAAATTGCAGCGTGGCTGCAGTTGCACAGTACCTGGAAGCAGCACCTTACCACCCTGATCAGCTCCGGGGAGTTACTCTACTGCGTTAACACCCGCGGTACGTTTATTTGCAGCGCAAGAAGGATGGAACAAGTCGCTTTTCCTAGATCAAAAGAAGCATCTCAACATCTACGCAACGGTAGCTACGCATCCTCAGGCTCCTCGTTTTGTCCTACGCTGTCCAAGAGCTCCAACCCGCCCAGCTGGGCCGAGCCCAGGTAACACGCTTTGAGGTGGCTACTGAGGTTCTTCTGTGTACCGAAGCCCTTGCCACAGAAGAGACAGACAAAAGTACGCTCGCTCGAGTGCACGGCCATGAGATGCCGGTTTAAGTCTGTCTTGTCTCGGAACAGCTTGGCACAGTTAGGACACTGCATCTTCTTACAGTTGAAGTGGACGGTCTTCTCGTGCCGGTCCATGTTGGATTTCAGCGTGAAGCTGGCGGGGCACTTGGAGCACTGGAAGCGGGCGAGCTGGCCAGGAGGCACCCCATCGGCCAGGCCAGGCTGGGAGCAGTCCACCCAGTCGAACGGGAGCAGCATGGAGAAAGCATGCTGGTGGATGTGCTCCTGCAGCTCTTCGGCACGCTGGAAAACCCTCCTGCAGAAACCACAGGTCAGCCTCTTGGCCAGGGCCGAGTCCAGGAAGAGGCCGTCGGCGTCCGTGTCTTCGGACCTCGAGAAGCTCGTATCTAGAGGGGAGATACGCACGCACACGCACGGATCAGTGGCTTCTGCTACGAAATAACGAGAGTTTCAAGAAACGTTTTTCTCTCCGCTTACCTGAATCAGAGTTATCAAGCTGCCAAAGTGCTAAAATTCCATCGTAAGTGGCCTGCAAGTGAAAAGCACACTCCAGTTAGGGCAAGAGTTTACAAGAAGACCCATCTGCACTTAAGTGCTCAGCCCCCCGACCCTGTCATTGCCATCACCCCTTCCTTAAGGGAGGCTCATTCGACCTGGCAACTCCATTTGCCTTTGCAAAGCTCACCCTGGCAAAGCAGCCCAGGTCACTGGGCTGTACTTCGCCGGACTTGGTGTTTTGAAGACAGAGATCAAGCCGCCCGTTTAGGTCCAGGTTCCAGGCTCGCTAAGCGCCTGTAGCTCCCGCTGGAGAGAAAATTTCCAGCGGATACAACTGAACTGGAGAATTTTCCCTTAGCCCTACATAGCTATTTTTTCTTTCCACAGAGAAAAGCCCATGGAAAACAAACCACCTTCTGCGTCGTTCCCTTTATGCAACGCTCTCTGGCACTGCTGAGTCAAATTATAAATAAAAGCTGATTTTTAATTTAATTTTTCCTTTCTTTCTTTCTTTCTTATTCGTGAACCATTTGCAATATGCCAGCGTGCAGCAGATGGCAACCCTCTATGAGGCAGAGGCAGGATGCAGCCTGGGCAGGTCTGCTGGAGACCGGGCAAGCGGCCGTTCTGATCGGCTCGCTTTGCTTTAAGGTGACTGCAGAAGGGAAAAAAAAATTAAAATAAAATAATCCAAATCTGTGTTTCCATCCAGTTGTTTAATGGAACTAAAGTATCTTTTAAAAATATTAAGAATAAGAAATGCCACGGAAAGCGATGGATTTTGTGTCAACCTCCTGACTCGTGTCACACAGAAAGCCAGCCTGCGTCCGTCTGAGTTTAGACACTTAGAAGGAACCCAGATGCAAACCACCAGAAGCAGGCAATGGACAGCTGGGTCTCCGCTGGCTTTACGCCGCGATGATGTTCTTGTCTGCAGTGTTTTGCAAACAAAGGCATTCACAATAAAAAGGGCATGTATATTAAAGGAAAAAACCAAACAACAAATGTTTTTTTGAATGTAAGTTCTGATGAGAGAAGGCAGAAAGGCTGAAATTAGGACAGCACCAGCCTTGACCTCAACAGACTTCCAGTTTTAAAATAACCTATATTTAAAAAAAAAAAAAAACACCAAAACCCCAAACCCTAACAGATCAAAGCATAAGGTATCGTGGGCTTTCCACACGCTCCTAACGGGGGAGGACTGGATTAACCAGCTACCCTTGCACCTTTCCCCACGGTCTTACCTGGGTTGAGGAGGGCACCTCTCCTCTTATGGTTTCTGGTGACATTTCACCAGAAGAGCAGATCTCGTTGGGGCTCTGAGTGGCAAGGTGTGATGAAGGCAGCGGGGGGGATGGTGCTTCCACTTTGCCATCACATTCGCCCCTTGAACGATTCGAGTTGGTGCCAGGCCCTGGGGAACACA
This sequence comes from Ceryle rudis, assembly GCA_033439905.1. Lineage (NCBI taxonomy): Eukaryota > Metazoa > Chordata > Aves > Coraciiformes > Cerylidae > Ceryle > Ceryle rudis. The sequence goes on from JAAGNO010029399.1 coordinate 8,662, forward strand.
GGAAACGAATCTCACCCACGTGAACCGGCACCAGCTGGTGCTTTTCAAACAGGCCTCGCGAAGGCAGCGCACCAGCACTCGCGGCTTATCTTCTGTCACTGGGAGGGAACGCAGCAGGATGCTGATGCCAGGCGCTTTTTTTGGGGAGGGTTGTTTTGTTTTAAAACCAGCCTCCCCCCCCAGAACGTGATGTAGGGAGTGGAGCTCTATCGGGTGGCACCGTCACTATAAAGTCGGTCGGGAGAAAGCGGCGCAGAGCAAATAATCCATTTCTGAAAGACACCTCTTGGAAAAGCACCGTTTCAATCACAGACATTTCAACCTTCAAGTAACGTACGCACGGACTCGATTCTACTCCTCGCTCCCTTGAGAATTTACGTCAAAGCTTCAGATCTCAAGATGTGACCGGGGTGTTTTATTCAATACAGTTCTGTCAGCCCTTGATCTCAAAGTGCTTTACAAAAGAGGGGGGGAAAGTATTCCTTTCATTCTGTAGGTAGCAAGTACGGAAGTTCAAATATTTGTACAAACCCATTCAACACCTGACAGTCGTTACAGCCTAAAAACTCAGTTAAGAAGGCCAAACGCAGCAGAAGGTGCCCTCTTGCCACCTCTGCAGCAACAGCCAAACGGTCAGTGACAGTCCAGAAACCGCCCCGATAGCCGGTGACAAATCTATGTCCAAACACAGACTGGAATTAAGACCAGAGTACGTTACAAATCGTTAAAGAACTTCAACAAACCCCTCGACTGAGGATCGGAATGAGCAGGTGGTGAGTTTTGAGCAGGCAAAATCGGAAGCAGATAAGGCAGAGAAGTAGACAAATTCGTATTTAAAGCACTCTGTGCCCTAACGGCTTTTTTATTTCGAACGCAAAAGAGTCCGACTGAAACCTTTAGGGATATAAACCCCACACTTTAATGCAGCTACAAATAGTAAGTCAAAAGTTTGTGCTCTGTCCGAATACAATACGCGGTGATCTGGGTGACAACAAAGCCTTTGAGTGAAACCACACCGAGGGTTCTAAACGTGAACAATCCCAAACCCAACTCTTCATCAGCTATCAAAGGAACTCTGCTCCTGTGCCACAAGCTGGATGTTTGATTTACCTTCACAACCTATTGGAGGGTGATGACAATAGTCCGAGTTTTCACCTCATCTATTGCTGGTGTAATTTAAAGGCAGGACAAGAAAATGCTAAAACCCCTGTAAATTCAAGATAGGAAAAAGTTGGAGGGAAAGTGAATTCATCGGTATTTCCCATGAGAAACTGTTACCAGGAATCCAGCTCTCCAGCGCCGTAGCAGAATTCCTGCCTAGACAGCCACACGCTGCATTTCCCCCCCTCAACACCCCAAACCGATCCAAACTGCCCCGTTCGCGCTGAAGCTACGCAGTGTGACCATGCACAACCCGGAGGCATCTCCAGGTTGCTCTTCTCGAAGCAAATGGTATTTCAGCCCAGAGCAGGGACAAGCCAGTGGGGTCTGGCCTGATTAATTCTTTATCAGCACCTCCGCAGTTACGTGGGCTCCTCGGACATGATGCACCACAGAGAGCAACAGTTAAGGCTACGGAACGAGCAGTGAAATAGGGTAAGGAGAGACAATAAACTCAATCATCCAACGTGAGCCACAAAGATGTACAACACAACCACGTACAAAGATGGTTTTTAACACAGTAATTAATATTTATTTGGTTACGACAACTGCAAGGAACACAAGAAATCCACAAAAATGACCCATACTTTGTACAGGAGAACGCAGACAGCGCCTGAAGTTACATTTTGCCCCGTTCTGACTAGGACTGAGAAACCTCTTCCCCTTCTAAATCGGTAGCAAAATGAATTTTAATTGAAAGGACTTGAAGTTCTGAATCAGAAACCAAAAGCTCTCTCCTTCAGCGAGCTTTGCGTGCGGAAGGTGACGCGCTGGTTTAGCAGCACTTATATGAAAATAGGATTCTCTGACGGCTGGACAGTAAACTATGGTGGAAAAGAGAAAGACAAAGGTTATTTTATCTCGTTTTAAATTGCATCCGTTCTCCCCTAAAGTTTCGTTTACCGTGTGTAAAAATTCCATGCCAAACTGAATACTTTTAACTGTCTCTTGGGAGAGTTGACCACTGTGTAAAATGTGTTCCTTCAACGTCCAGGGCAAGTATAAATTATCGGCTCCAATGAACCGCTGACTAAAAATAACATATTAGCTGGTTTTGCCCCAAAGAAAAGGGCTCTGTGTACCATGTAATCACTTGGCCAGCGAGCTTCATAGGAATTGCTTCTATAAACAGCTTCAGTTGCAACAGGGTAAACAGGAAAAGCCAAAGTTAGACATATAAAGAAGCATGCAATAGTCTGTTCTGGAAATGTGGAAGAGTTGTCCTTTAAGGGAGTCAGTCACCCTCAAATCTGAAAAGTTCTCTGACTTTTTTTTTTTAATA
>JAAGNO010029400.1:0-10255 GCA_033439905.1 Ceryle rudis
CTCCCTGGGCAACCTGTTCCAGTGCTCCACCACCCTCGTGGTAAAGAACTTCCTCCTTATTTCTAATCTAAATCCACCCTTTTCTAATTTAAAACCATCGCCTCTCATCCTTTCACTCCAGGACTTTGCAAACAGGCCCTCTCCAGTCTGTTTGTAAGCTCCCTTCAGGTACCGGAAGGTGGCTATTGGGTCTCCCCGGAGCCTTCTCTTCTCAAGGCTAATGACATGAAGTCATTAAATTTGATTTAACTGTAGAGGTGTTGGGAAATGCCACTGGAATTAAGGTTTGTATCTAATGAGAAAGTTACATATAACCTTTAGTTTGTTGAAACATACCTTTGAGGGTTTTAAGACTTGGGCCTTTAAGGATTTTAATTATTAATATATCACAATGTCAACATTTGATTACAGACGTCCTACAGTAAGACATATCCATACTTTTTATTTAACATCGGTCTTCAGAGAGGAAAAAAATAATTGTTGGCTGGTTCAAACAACAGTAACATAATATCCCCCCCAAAAAAACATGCAGTTGTTAGAAACATTGTTAGTAGACAACAAAAAACCAATAAAGGAAATAACTCACGTGAAAATCTCAACGCGGTTTAAGACTGTTTTTATAAGATATTATCCCACTGTTGAAAAAGACAAAATGTTCCTTCGCTCATTAACATCTACTTCAAGACACGCAATTAATAGTTAGGAAAATCTCCACAGGAAGGACACGTGGCAAGCACATCCTGACATCTGACAACTATTCCAGCCAGCACAACGCACAGCCTTGCTCACCTGAGGAAACCATCTCTCTTTTTGAAGGAATATCGGGTCTCAGATGCTAAGGGGCAGAGGAATGGTTGCCAGAGGGAAACCAGCAAAGACGAGCAGGGGCAGCAGGAAGCGATTCTGGTGAATCAGTGGGTGACAAGAAAAGCAGGATCGACGCGCTGTCAGCATGCTGCGAGAAATGCAGCGTTTCCAAGAAAAACCAAGACCGCTTAAGGAGCTGTGAGAAAGAAGAGTCTGGCTAAAATCTGTGTTCTAGGCTAAGCACTTAAAGCCAAACTCTTGGCTGAATCAAAGCTTCTTTGAATGAAGTCAGCAACAATATTTTATTCTGCTTTTGGTTTAGTTGTGTCTATTAATAATATTCGTGGAGATGCATTTTCAACTTTCACCTCTAAGCCCTAATAGCAATTCTATTTAATTCATTGCTGACTTAGGAGTATTCCAGTGAAAATATCAGTACAGCAGCATTGTAGCAGGAAGCTCGCAGATAGCATAAGTGATCAGAGAGGAAGCTGGGCCATTCTGATGCATGCAAATAACTCAAACATGGCTTGTTTCTCTACAGGAAAAAACAGGTGTTGCTTATAGCACACTTGACACACTGTCACATTACACCATTCAGACATACAGGGGTTTATTAACGATATTCCTAACAAGGTGTAAGTTCTCAGCAGTAACCAAAAGCATGACACGACACCTTGACAAGTAACATGACAGCTCCTTTCTAATCAAATGTGTTCAACATAAATAGCTATTCACTACATCTGACACTCAGTAACAGGCTAAGGAATCCTTAACAGCAGAGGCAGTGCTCTAAGAATCTCACCCATACCTTTAAAACAATAACTAATGCTCTATTTCCATCAAAGCTTGCCTGTTCCGTAACATGAAATCTCTATTCTTCTCATGCCACGCCACACTTCAAAAGCTGCCTTGATCCTCTGGCAGACGTGCAGTCTGTCACTAGAGGGTGCAGTTGGTCTGCTTCTTAAACAGAAAGTATTCACCAATAATAAAATGCTACTATGTGACTAAGCTCTTTCGACGGTTTTATTCAGCGACACATGTACTGCATTTTTAATTTACAGTCCAAGGAATTATTTTCATTCAAGCTCTCCAAATAACTAAACTGGAAGACAACATACATTCTCTACAGCAAAGAAGACTATCGTGGGTTAGATTCAAGCTGATCTTAATAATCTTGACTCCATAGAGTGACAGCTAAATAATTGCAAAAGCAAAAGTCCCACTACAGGATTTAACAAATCAGCATTAGGTTGCTGCTGACTGCAGGCTTGGTTTTGCAGCAGCCGTATAGCTTTCTTTTTATTTGTTATTCCCGTTGTTTTCAAAGAGATGTGATGTTTTAACAATAGAATCACAGAATTTCTGAGGCTGCTATTCTAGATCCTTCTCCAAGATCATCAAGTTCAGCCTCTGACCCAACACCGTGACATCAGCTATAGCCTGGCATTGGCCCCAGCCCTGAAAACTGCCTCTGTTGCAGCGTATGTCAGGGCAGGTAGTAAACATGGACAACTGCACAGAGTTAAAGACAGATCTAACCAGCTTACCTTCTATTTTCTCTTTCTGGAAAAACAAACAGGTAAGGTCACACAGTTTGTTCCTCATCAGGACAACCACTAACAAGTTTGGGGTGGTGGCAGTAGCTGTGTGCTGAAGGCAAGCTTAACAGCCAGGGTTGCAGAAGCACAGAAAACAAGGGTTGCTCCCCAGGCAGCAGAAGCTAGTGGACTGACAGGGTTTGTAAATAGCATTGAGCACCAAGAGAAGGTCGCCGCCTCCACGTTCTTTCCCAAAAAGAAAAAGAGGAGGGAAACTTTGCCATCAGATGAGCATCGCCATCAGATGAACATCTGTCTGGAAGGACAGCCACAGGGCAGGGAATGGTACCAGGTCACACAGCGGCTAGGCAGAGACACATCCCATCTGAAGCTAAAGAACAGGTTGAAGTGGTCACGTGCACAAACTGTTTTTATCAGTCTTTCAGTGGAGCTATATTGACAGAATTAAAACAGAAGCAAAAGTGCTCAGTGTGATTTCAAATATTATGCAGGCCGCATCATCAATGGTGCCAGATTTAACACTTCACCCTGCAGCCCAGCAAGATCCAGACTCTGAAGCCTCTCACTACAGCAGGTATCCAGCCCTCCAAGGGAAGGCCACAAGCTTCCAGTTCTGGCGTACCCTTCATGCCGTCACCTCATCCTCTACCAGCCGCGACAGCACAGACAATGGCGTTGCACACCAGATGAGAAGTGAACACTTTAGATGCCTGGCTTTAGAAATAACTCTTCTTTTTGAGAGATATTGCCAAATTAGCATCAGGCCACGATATCTGATAAAATTTCATTTGCCCTGCTCACCACAAAAATAACCTTGGAAGGTCTAATTATTAGCTTAACTCTATCTGTCTGAACCTAGGATGTGAATCCGCACAAAAAGCTGAGGGGGCACAGGCAGGACAGTTCACCTAAGCTAGCTAAACAGATATTCAATACCATCTGACATCAAGCTCAGTATATAAACTGGGGGAGCTGGCAGGAAGGAGGGATTGTAGCTTGGGATCAGACAGCATCAGGTTCTGGGTGGTGAATAACTACACTTCTCCTCAGTTATTTCTCTATTATTTTGTGGAAAATCTCTCATTTTTTTTGTGAAGCCATCCCCAAGAGTCAAGTCAAAATTGCCTCTTTCAAAATGCAGGCGTTTTCCTCACCAATACACTGGTAACTCTTGTCTAAAACTGACACCAGTCATCTACATTCCCAGCAGTCATCTGCAATTAGCATGTCCAGGAACCTAAATCTACAGCTGATTTCATCTGACAGGGAGGGTTTGGTTTTTTTCCCCTCATTTCTGCCAGAGATATCTACAGATTAACAGAAATTTGGCAGACCTTCCAGTACAGACAGTTCATTCCATTTCCATCAGATCAGCTCCAAGTTATTTTCTACTTATGTTCAACACTGATGGGATGTGTGTGTGCTGGCACCGTAACACACGGCTGAGGAAGAGCACTGGGCTTGCCTACCACCATCCTTAAGGTAAACCACGAGTGCTGCTGTGGGCATGCTGCCCCAAGGGGAAAAAAAAAATAAAAAAATCCAGATTTAGGGTTGGGATCAAGGTTTTGCTTCCAAATATACAATGAGAGGTGCTCAGAAGCAGTCAAACATCAGTGTGGGCTGTGACTGATATTCACTCACAAGCCTGAGGTGATCAATGTCCCATAGCCAAGGGAAATGGCAGCTTTTACTTCGGGGACAGCAAAGTCCATCCCCATCAGAAGTTTATAACTGTTTATTTCCGAGTCTCATTTCCCTCCTGTGCTCAGCATGGACAGTAGAGTAGTGCTGTTTAGATGGACATGTGGCCTGTTGAGGCATCTAAATTCATCTACCTTCCTTACACTGTTGGGAAGGAGAAAACTTGAGCAGCCTGAACAGCACCTCAAGGCTAGAAATGACAAAGAACTCCCACCTACAAGCCCAGGCGAACTCAGCAGCAAAGGCAAACTAGCGTTTTGGGCTTCCAGTAGACACACAACATAGATATTGCAAAAACAGGGGGATCTGAAGTGGGGAAACTCATAAGAAGTAATTAATTCTGAAAACTTTAATCTGCAAAATCTTCTCTGTATTCAACAGAAATTTATCTGAAGATGCCTGTATTGGGTCTGACTGAGCTGGAGTTAGTTTTCCCCCTAGCAGCCCTCCCAGTGCTGTGCTTCGAGAGCTGGAAAGGTGCTGGTAACACCCCTGTGTTGTGGCTGCTGCTGGGCAGGGCTCACACGGCACCAGGGCTGGTTTTCAACATTCCCCTTGCAGTGGGATGGGGCGGACACGATCGCAGGAGGGGACACAACCGGGACAGCTGATGCAGACTGACCAAAGAGATATTGCCTACCCTGTGACATCAGCTGAACTATAAAAGGTAGGAAAATGGGAGGAGGGAGGGGCATTGGCTTGTCCTTCGGAGCAATCACTACGCCTTTGGAGCCCTGCTTACTCAGCGCCTGCTGAGGGGAAACAGAGAAGAAATCTTTGTTTTCCTTTGCTTCCACGCCCAGCCTTGCTTCACTTCTTCATTTAACTGCTTCCATCTTAGCCCATGAGTTTCACCTTATTGTTCTTCCTCCTGGTCCAGCTGAGAGGAGGGGAGGGGAAGTGACAGAGCATCTCAGGGGACACCTGGCCTCCAGTCAAGGTCAAACCACCCCAGTGTCCCTAGTCATCACAGGAGAGTTGGACTACGTGACCTTCAAAAGGTCCCTTCCAACCCAAACTATTCTGATAACACATTTCCAAAAAAATAAGAGACCTCCTAAGAGCACAATATATACAGATGCAGTACACAGAGGGTGCGGCACAGCCCCGGGGAGCAGGGATGAAGGAGCAAGAGGGAAAATGCCCAGTTATTTTGGGGGAGAAAAAAAAACCCAATCTATCACAGCAATTGAAAGCAGACTCCCCAAACCTGAAAGCTGAGTATTGGCTGTGGGGCTCTTTCTGATAGAAGATCCCACCTGTCACTATGATGGCAGGTAAAATGCAAATAATTTGGGGGGTGTTTGTTTCATAACCTGGTTAACATTGGCTTTAACACCTCACCTTGTGAATCTGCTGCACTCAGTCCTGGTACTTTCAACCACGCCTTCCATTCACTGGTGTGAGACAGACTTACAGTGTAGCAAGCACTACCTGAAGGCACCAGAGACTTTTAAGAGGATCCATCAAGTAGCTACAATAGACGGCAATCTTTAGTGTGTTTGGCTTGAATTACATAAAAAAACCCAAAAACCTTTCAGTGTTACTTCTATGTAGAGTAAGAGCTATAAAAGCAACTAGCACTGAGAGGGGAAAAGAGGGAAGGAAACCTCTCTGCTATTAATTGTTCTTTATGCTGGGGTTTGTACGTGTATATCTATATGAAAATAAAGCAATGTGCGACAAGTGGGAACATTTAGAGCTCTGTGTAAATAATTCATATCTAGACTTATTACAGGTGTCAGTTTTAGCAAACTGTCTTTTTCCAGCAGCATTTAATAGTTAATGTGGCCTATAAAATTATTCAGACAGGGCTGTTAATAACTGGGGAAACTGGCAATGCACGGAGGTGACATGACAAGCCTCACTAACCCGTGAACACCTGGGCATTAAGGCATATCCAGTAGGTGGGGGAGTTTTCTCACAGAAACGTCACTGGCTTTTGATGAAACATCTGCTGAGAAACACATCTGGCAATGCAAGAAAGAGAATCTCGTTAACTGGCTTGATCTGGTTTTTTATTTTTTAATTTGTCCTGGGTACAAATGTGGTGGACTATTAGAGATGTAGTAACCTGGGCTCGCAAATAGTACCTGAAATTGTTCAATAACCATAGAATGGTTTGTGGTAGAAGGAAGCTTAAAGATCATCTTGTTCCAACCCCCCGGGTCTTGCCCTTGTATCCCTTTTTAAACATGAGGGTTACGTTTCCCCTTTTCCAGGCGGTAGGAGATTCAGGGGACTTCCACAACTTCTCAAATATGACGGATAGTGGCCTAGCAACTTAATTCACCAGCTCCCTATGGACCCACAGATACATCTCATTAGCTGGGCTTGTGCACCTTCAGGTTCCCGAGATGGTCTTGAACCTGATCTTCTCCTACAGTGGATGGTTCTTCATTCTCCCAGTCCCTACCTTTGCCTTCTGTGACTTGGGCAGTGTGACTGGGGCCAGAGAAGACTGAGGCAAAAACAAAACAACCCAATAAAGGAGTAATTAATAAATACCGAGTACCTCAGCTTCCTCCATATTCTAGGTAACCAGGTCTCCCATTTCCTTCTGGAGAGGGCCCACCCTTGCCCTAGTCTTCCTTCCATCATTGATACAATACTTAGAGAAGTTTTTCTTGTTGCCCTTGATATTCCTGGTCAGATTTAATTCTATCAGGGCTTTAGCTTTCCTAACATGATCCCTGGCTGTTTGGACAATTTCTCTCTATTCCTCCCAGGCTACTTCTCCTTGCTTCCACCCTCCGTAGGCTTCCTTCTTGGGTTTGAGTTTGTCCAGGAGCTCCTTGCTCATCCACACAGGTGTTTTTACCCAACTCCCTTTTTGTTGGGATGCATCCCTCGAGTTGGGAGGAGGTGATCTTTGGAATATTAACCATCTTTCTTTGGCCCCACTTCCCTCCAGGGCTTTATCCTATGTACCAGGCAGATCCACGAAGAGGCCAGTCTGCTCTCCTGCCGTCCAGGGTATTGAGCTTGCTGTGTTGCCATAATCACTGCCCTAAGGATCTTGAGCTCCACCATTTCATAGTCACTGCAGCCAAGGCTGCTCTCGAGCTTCACGTTCCCCACCTACCCCTCCCTATCAGTGACAACAGGGTCCAGCATAGCACCTCTCCTCATTGGCTCCTCTATCACTTGGAGAAGAAAGTTACCATCGATGCATTCTCAGAACCTGTAAGATTGCTTCTGCCCTGCTGGGTTGTCCCTCCAACAGATATCAGAGTGACTGGAGTCCCCACCATGAAGACCAGGGCTTGTGAATGTGAGGCTGCTCCCACCTGTCTACAGAAGGCCTCATCTGCTTGGTCTTCCTGGTTGGGTGGCAGACCCCCAATATAATGTCACCTGTCCCTGCTCTCCCTTTAATCCTGACCCATAAGCTCTCAGTCAGCTCCTCATCCACCCCCAGGCCAAGGTCCACGCACTCCAGCTGGTCGTTGACACAGCAGGAGACGGCCCCTCCTCAGCAAACGTGCCTGTCCTTAAAGAACCTGTATCCTTCCATTCCAACACTCCGGTCATAGGAGCCCTCCCATCACATCTCAGTGATGCCAGTCAGGTCACAGCCCCGCAGGCTTGCGCACATCTCTAACTCCTCTTGTTTATTCCCCATCCTACTTGTGTTTTCACAGAGACATTTAAGTTGGGCCCCTAGTGAAGCTGGAATCCCTTTGCACTGCTCTTCGGGTGCTCTCCTGCTGACCTATGATGCCTCTCCAGGCTCTGGCATCTACTGCTGCCACTGGCATCAAAGTGGTAAGGAGGGGGATGGATGGAGGTTGCCCTCCCTCAATAGCTTTAGCGGTACAGAATGTTAAAGGGGCAGCTACAAAACCCCCTGTCAGTCGTAATAATGTCTGGAAAGCCTATCCAAAATATCTTTTTTTTTTAAGTTAGAAAACACCTTTTAAATACATGTCAGGAAAGAGAAAGTGAACTGAGAAAAATCTGGAAGCCAGTTCTAGAAATCACCATAGATAGAAATTACTATTTTTATCATGTTCAACTTAATATTTCTTCCTACAAAGCACTAGAGATAGGAGCAGATGATCAGTATTGTAGATCACCAATAAGGAATAATCAGCGTGTGAGTACAGCTAAAAAAATGGTGAGAAAATAAGAAACTCAGGAGACTGAAATATGGAAAACATTCTTAGTTAAATATAAATATTGTCAAGAGTTGTTAAGAAGCAAAGGAGAAATGATTCATGTTCGTCTACCAAAACCGTGGAAAGTCAGTTTCCAGGGTTCTTTTTCAAGGCTGGCTATGCTGCAATGAAAGCTTTTTTATTACTATTCAAGTGTCAGAGAGGAAAGCTGAGCGCAATCATCAGGTTCACAAGATGTCAGTGACATGGTTTCTGCCTTCAGAGCACAGCCATAAGGACTGGCCTCTGGCACCCTGGGCTTTGCTGCAGTGTTGGAGCCAAATGTTTGAAGGGGCAGGAGGCAAGAGGAATTAACACTGGCTTCATTCAAGGGCACGGTCTATTCATCTGCCTTCCAAGCAAGCACTCTTGATGAACAAGGAGCTAAGCCACAAGCAAAAGTGCAAGACAAAATGTTTAACCTTCTTAAGATTATATCTTTATAATTAAAGCGTCCCCTTCACATAAGACAAAGCATTTGATTAAAAGCAAAACCAACCCTCCAGTATTTGATGCATTGTTCCCAAAGCAAGCCACTGCAAGCACAACTGAACATGGGGATTAGAAAAACAGGAAAACAGGAGGGAAACGTGGATAACTCAGGCCCAACGTGAAATACAATATAGCTTGGAGAACATGAGAAATGACACAGAAAAGGCTACAAATATCCAGGGGGAGGGGAATCATTTCTACAACCACAAGCAATGTTATAGCTGCACAGCATTTTTAGAACTTTTAACTAAGAATGACAAAAAGAGACTGTTATCCCCCATCTTCACATTCATTTGGGGGAATTTTCACAAAAGGAGTCTCTTGATATTTATATCCGTAAGTATGTTCAACTTTATACTGAGCAGGATTAAAACAAAACCATCATTTCACACCCCTGACTCCTCAGGATGGCATTACAAGCTTACAACAGCAACCAGAAGATGTTTCAGTGATTCTTAATAGACAAAGCATCTGAAACACTACAGTCAGAACTGACACAAATCTATTCTGAATTTATTAACAGGGATGAGGAGAGGGGGAAGAGTGCACAGCACCTAAGGGGAACAAATAAGCAGCAGAGATATGCAGCTGAGTTCATTCACTCCTTTCCAAACAGAAAGGTCACAAGCTGAGATGAGGAAATGAAAAAAAAAAAGCTACAGAATGGATGGTTGAATGCATTCGTGGGCTTTTAATATCCGTCTAGGACCTAAAATTGAAGATTTAGATTTTTATCCTCCATCTCTGCTAAACAGGCTGTATCACAGTTCATTTTATTGAAATGGTGAGGAACTGTGGAAATAATGTAAGACAAAAGAGCTGAATCAAGAATTTGTGTCCATTTCTAAAGATACTCACTTTCTCTGGACGTAGCTCAAGCCAAAATAAGCACCTTTCAAGCCTATTGCTTTGCTCTACTTGGCATTCATGAGACTGGAGTACTGAAAAAATTAACAGAACTGTTCACAGAATCACGAAATCGTTTCTGTTGGAAAAGACCATTGAGTCCAACCATTAACCCAACGCTCCCAACCCCACTACTAAACCACGTCCCTCAGCGCCTCCTCTACACGTCTTTAAAACACAGGCTGGGATGGGGACTCTACCACCTCCCTGGGCAGCCTGTTCCTTTCAGTGAAGAATTTTTTCCTAACATCCAACCTGTTAAAAGGATGCTGCTTACCTAAAGGATTGTATGAGTGGGTTATGGATTCTGAGTTAGCAGGTCATCATACACAAGTCAAGTCGGAGTGCTGAGCATGCGAGAATTGTTATTTTGGACAGTAAGAGTCGGTGTGTTTAAAAGATAAAAACCCTTGCAACAGCATTATCGCTTTCCTCAGAAGACAAAAAAAATGCTCTGGTATTTCTAACAAGACAATCAATTGCAAAATACCCTATTCAGACTAAAAGATAAGCTTAAAAAGAAATAAAAATGGATTGCCATAGTTGAGGAGAACTTCAGCATTTCTACAGCACTATGTTTTCTTGTTTGTGAACTATTTATTAACTTCAGCTACAGGTAGC
>JAAGNO010029401.1:0-64615 GCA_033439905.1 Ceryle rudis
CATGGAGGAAAAACTGAGAAAATAAATAGAAAAGCAAAATAACAAATAAAAGAAAAAAAAATAAAAAAAAAAAAACATGAACAAGCAAAAAAGTATTGCTTACTATTAAAGAGGAGGAATGAATTTGAACATCAAAAGAGCAAACCAGAGAGTGTTCAAGAATGGGGAAAAGACATTTCAACTTGATTTCAGAAAAATCAAGGCAGGGAAAATTCAGCCAATGTTCTCCAAAATGGCCAAGAAACAAATACTAGATAAACCTCTTGAAGACTGCAGGCATGACTAGGTGGTAACCAGATTCTTTCAGAAGACAGAATAAAGTACTCACTGTTTTGTGCAACAAAAGTCTAATCAAGACGTTCTGAAGTCAAAGAACTGAGTAATGACAACAGACAGAATGAGAGATTTAGGTTACTTCCTATTACACCACGTCTAGTATGTCACTTTTAATTTTGAGACAGAACATAGTAGAGATGAGGTGGAGGAAACACTGACTTGCAAGGTTTAGTGATGCATGTAAAGTACTTTTTTGACTAATTGCTACTGTTCCAAGTAACATAAGTGACTCATACAGATGATGGGATTACAGTCAAGAAATTAGTACTTTTTGAAAGCTGGATTTTCTCCAGTTCTTCCTGAAGACATAGAAGAAGAGAATTTAGCTGCATGTTTTGATCAAAGTGTGTTGATATGGCTTCACAATTTTAAAACCTGCAGAAAAGATACAGATTTTGAGTGAGATCTTGCCTGTATTGAAATCACACTTTTCCCCATCTGATTTGTGTTGTGCTCCATACCCAGAAGTAAGAGGGATTTTTTTACTTTTCCCTCTTTCCTCTTTTTGTTCAGCAAAGCTTACAAATTGCAGAAGTCCTGAAAGCAAAGCAGTTCTGTTCACAGATCTAGCTTAACCAAACAGTCTCTTACCTGCTGCAAGACTTGTGGTTTTTTAAATCCTCCTTTGCCCAGCTACACAAAAATTCTTTTAAGAACTGGCTGTTTGGTTTACGTTCATTTAACACAAACACAGTAAGTAGTCAACCAAAAATGCAGTGGAATTTCAGCTAATTATTCCTAGTCACATCTGACATGATCAGGGTTTGGAAATAAAATTCATTTAGTTCAGCTAGTGATAAATTTAACTGTGAAACATGGAGGTTCATGCTGTACTTTATTATCTCATAGATGCTTCAACATCATGTAGGGAATATATATTTCAAATCCCCCTTAGGCAGAAGCAGTATGATAAGAGTTGTCAGATAAGTTTTAAATCTCTACTTCAAATTAATATAGTTTTGAAATAATCCAAAGAGGACTTTTTGTGGATTTTTTTATTTTTAAGATGCTTTTCTGAGAGAAATAACTCAAATTCCATAGAAGTTCTCATTCTGTAATTTTAAATTTTGAACAATATATTTTTTTATAATTTTGTAATGCTACTTAGATTTGGGACTTGTTTCTGTAAATTTTAGGGATACTGTGTGTTCATTTAGTCGTCTGAGGTGATAGAGTGGGAACTAAACGTAGGGGTTTTTTCCTTCAGATCATAAAGCAGATCTGCAACTTTGAGTCTTCCCTGCTTTCCACATTTGTTCTGAGGGCAGTACCTTAGTGAACTGTCTTTTTCAGTGCAAGGTGTGAAATTTCAATTTGTCCTTAATTTCTAGAGAGTGATAAGGTACTAAAAATGGGAATATTTGTAGAAACACAAAGCCTTTCTTGTTAGTCTTACTTTAAACATTTAAAATGGTAAGGATCAATGGATTGTGTTTTTAGAGTGTTCTGTTTGGTTCTTTGTCTCCATCACCACAGTTCTACCTTCGACCTGTTTTGAAAGCTCTCAGTGCCTTTTCAGGTCTCAGGGGCTCAAAGTAACACTTCTGCAGTAGTGACTGTGTACTTTTCTTTTTTTTTTTTTTTTTTTTTTTTTCTCACTTCAGCTTCTCTTTTGACTAGCCAATGTCTTCTCCAGGTTTTGCACACTTTATTGAACTGAATGCTGTTTTTCCATACAGAAATGAGAGCAAACACTTATGGTTTTGCTCAAATAAGTTTGTAAATCTGCCTAACATGTAAGATTATTATTTTCCCCTTATCTTGTTTCTTTTGAGTGGACATGTAGGAGAACTTGGTGGTATTTGAGTGGTGGAAATATAAATAGCTCTTCATTTTCATTATATGGTCATTGCTGTAATATATAAGGTTTCTGAAAGCTGGTGATAATCTTAACATTTTGATTGTATTTTTTTGTTTTTAAAGGACTCTATGAGAAGGTGTATGACAACCAGCTTAACCTGGCCTACTATTTCAAAGACCCTGAGGACAAATGGTTAAGTAATTACTTTTATGAACAATGCTTTATCACTGCTCAACAGATAAAAATTGATGGAGGGAAAAGAGAGGCACAAGCACATGCAAATATGGGTCTTCTCAATGAGGAACAAGGTAAGTCACTGAGATCATAAAGCTACATTGTATTGGTATTGAGACAAGTTATGTTTGACAATTTGTGTTTCACCACAGGGCACCTTGTTTCAGCATAAAATTGATTTGCAACCATAATTTAAAAGGCGTTTTAAAACTATTGCAACTTTAATTTTTAGAGTGGGGAATAGGAAGACAAAGAATTCTATAATTATTCACATATTTATTTCCTCTGACTTTCTATTTACCATTGAAAGTATTCATATGAAAAACAAAAGACAAGTTTGTGTGTGTATAGCAGTCTGGCTATAAAAAAGGTGCTTTCCTATGTTTGTATAAAATCCTGTCACGCTGTGGGAAGACAAGCAATGAGTGAGCCTTGAGTAGCTGAATAAAACCTATCTTCCACTTCCAGCCTAAGTGTACTGAATTCCTAAGTGTTTCTTAAATACGTGTGATTTGTATAGTCACTACATTTGTAAGTTTGACTTTGTGGGTTGAAGCTGTTCCAGCTTTGAGCTCAGCTTGTGGCTGGTTTGTTAAATAAAATGGCTTTTCTCAGAAAAAGGAAGATTCACAGAAATTGTAATATTTTTTGGAAATAGTGTAATTCCAGTAAATGTCTGACAGAATGGGTGTGTTTTGAAGGATGGCCTAATTTCCCAGCAAAAACCTGGACATAAAACAAAAAAGAAGCTGCAGGGTTTTGTGTTTTGGGGTTTTTTTTTTAATTGAAAGTTTTTCGTCTTTCTTTTTTCCCCCCGTGTTCTCTTAAAGTTGAAACATCACACCTCTATTCCTTATATTTTCTAGACTGCTGGTCATTCACGCTATTTTCCTCTGAACTCTCACCATATCTTTCTTGCCTGCAACAACCAGAGCTGGATTCAGTTTTACAATTGAAGTTCATACCAATGATCAATAAAATGGAAGGATTACTTTTCTTACAAGTTGTATTTTTATTTGTGGTTTCGGTTTTGACATCTACATTCTTTGTTCCAGCATAAATTGCATACTCCTATTTAGTTCATGACCTTCAGTAATCTCTAAGTTGTCTTCTGAAGTACTGTTAATTCACTATTCTGTTCCCCATTTTGGGGAATAATCTGTTTGTCTCTATTTATTCCGGTATTGTTCTAGGGATTGAAGTTAAGCTAAATCCAGTTTCGCAGTAGATAAGATAGCACTTGCTTAAAGCCCAACCCATCACAACGAAGTCATTTTCATTTTGCGTTAAAAATGCTTAATTCAGTTACCTGAAAAAAAGCTGAGAGACTAAGTGTAGGATTTGCTTTGAGGGGCCACTGAAAAAAGGTAGCAGATGTATTCTGTGCACTTTTTCTTTTCAGTGGGTGAAAAATTAAATCACAAGTTCTGGCTGCAGAAAAAATAAACCAGCAGATGTTGAGTTGGCATTGTATGAAATTGAATGAGTATTAATGGTGCTATAAGTTAAAATCTAAACATGCTGGTTTTGATATTAGACTAGATAGATATAGCTTGTAAATTACATGGTCTTTTTTCCTTCAGTTATTTACAATACTGTAATCTAAATTATTTGTGAACTGAATGAGTGGAGTGCCCACTTCCTGGGGGGATATATACAGGAATAGATACGCATCTGTAGACATGGGTGTTTGCATTGATTTATACATATAAGAATATGCATGTGTACGCTATATATCGATACAGGAATGTGTGTGTAGGTATGTGACTGATGCCTAACATTTACATGATACTTTCATGTGATTTAAATCATATCAATATTAACTGCATTGATTAATAGTGCAGCCAGGAAGATAGGAGAACTTATAACAGTGAGGAGTTATTCTTACAGACGTTCAAGTGTGCATCCTTTTAGGTGTAAATATCCTGTACCAATTCTCAGTTTTCTCACCCAATAGTGTGGGTTTTTTACTACTTGTGAATGGAAGCTGTCTATATGTGCTTAGGACTGATTGCTTGGGAATATAAAGTTAAACATGCACTTGTAAAGATTGTTGTTTGCCTTGGAAGCAAATCAATAAGTTTGCTTGGGTGAGTTTTGTGTAATCAAATATAAAGTTCTTTGACTTTCAGCCTGGTCCCTGTCCTAAAGGCTGGATATAATCTGGTGTTCATTAATCTTCAAAGCTAAATATTTGAGGTGTCGGCAGTGTAGACTACAGTTGTGATATTTGGATGCAGGCGATTAGTGGCTGTCAGAACATAAGGGAAAGAAAACAATAATAATAAAGTAGCCTGATACAGACACAAATGGAACATTGTGCTTGGAGCAAACATTTTAGTGGCGGTTCTTTGAAGAATGAGATTTTAACCTCTTTTTTCAAAAACTCTGTGAAATAAGGTCTCTGTTTACAAGTTACCCAAATGAGATGCTACTTATTGATTATTGTAAGAGTATTCAGGTTGTGACCCTGTTCCATTAGCTGTACTCACCCCATAGTTTGTCTTTCCTCAGGGGGCTGATAATAAATTGTATTATTAGTTTGTCTACTAGTAATTTTCTCATACAGCTATTAAACATGCTTATGTCACTTTATACACATTGAAAAGCAGTATCATATTTTAAATCTTTTTTCTCACATTAAATCCAGCATTACTTGTCATCCAAATAAGCACAGCTTATACGGCAGAATCTCAGTTAAGAAAAAATAATTAAAACAAAAAATTATTCCTGTGCTTTAAATGTGTTTTTCAAAGTAATATCAGTCATTCTAAAGTTGTGTATTTTTCTGCATATCAGAGAATGAGAAGTTTATTGTAGCCTGTGATAGTTCTGTTAGTGTAAATTCTGCTGAAGCTAATTGCGAACTTCAGGTTTACACTGTCATATCTTGCTGAATAAACACAGTCCACATGTACTGATAAACGTAGTGGCTGGTGCTAGTTTGTATAGGGTCTTACATTGCCCATGCTCATCGTTACAATCTTCGACTGCTTTCCATTTTGTATAAAATAGTTAACATCCATCATGCATGAAGTGATGTAGACCTTAAATATATTCATCCAAAGTTTCAAATAACGTACTAACAGAAGCAGTTCAGATAAAACAAGGAATTGGTACTTGTAGGAACTATTTGCTTCATATAGGTTATAACAAAATTAAATATATTTATCTGTTAATTCAAAAGCATAATAAAAACAGATACCCGAAAGCATACTTGTTCTGAACGCAGTCAGCAAGCCATTGCAAGTAATACAGGTGTTTGTATAAATGTGTGTATAGTTGTGTATGTATCTGTGTGCATATATACACAAGTACACAACTATATATAGACATATGTATGTATATGCATGTACATACACATACAAATATAGCCAGTGCTTTAAAGCTAGTACTTCAGATACCACCGTTTCAATCTTAATGTCGAGCAATTTTACATTTGTGAGAGAAGCTTAAAGATTAACGTTCCTGACGGTGTTTTTCCAGTAGAGCTGCATGACTGTCCTTTTCTTAAGGCACACTCACAGAAAGATAGGTGAGTGGTACATTGCCTGTCAGAGCAGAAAAAGTGACATGGAGAACTCTGGAGGAAGCAACAAAAACCATCATCAATGCAATCTTATAATAAATATCTAACCTTCCACCCTTGAGTGATGTGAGGATTTCAAGACTTACCTTTTAGATGTTAGCAGCAAAGTTAGACACTCGCAGGCCATGGTTGCTTCCCTGCATGAGTAAATTAAGCAGTGCACAAGCGTGTCTATGAGCAGCGGAGCCCAGGCTAGTGCTAAAATGATGTTAATAGTTCTGCATGTGCTTTTAGCTTGTGCTAACTTGGACTTCCCTGCTTTGCAACTATTCATGGGCATAGTTTGGTAATTAGGAGTGTTGCAGGGACTTTTCGTAAGGGGTAGTTTGCAAACAACCATGCTGTTTTGAAGGATAAGTTTACTAGGATAGATGCACCTTTCCATGCTTGTTCGTTACAGTGCTTGGGAACATTTCTGGCTACATTTAAATAACTGGTTTTGAGAAGGCATGTAAGTATCACAGTAGACTCCAATGAATAAAACTTTCGCAATTAATTCCGAATGTAAATCAGTGCCATGACAGAAACTGCGTATCCCCTGGTATGAGAGCTGAGAAATGAGTGGAAATTATGCCGTTCATCTCAATGAAGTGATGACTTTGAATTACTCATCAGATTTATATTCTGCTAGCACATAAGGATTAACAAAAGTGGAGGTAATACTTTTTCTGAAATGCTTACAGACCAGAAAGACTAAAGGCAGGCAGAACTAGTAAAAGAAAGGGACAGAATGTGAGGCAAAGCAATTTTAGCTATCTCAGTGCTGATTCCTGTAACATGCAGTTCAACCATAAACCAAAATTTGTTTGTCTGTGTGTGCTTTTTTCAATTGCCAGCCTGAAAGAATTCCTGATAAGGATCTCCTTAGTCCTTTCTAAAATAAAACTTAGACATTAAAAAAAACACCTGCCATATTCTGCAAATTAATGAAGGACTTTTAAGTGTTCAGTCTTAATCCAGTTCTGCCTTGATTGTAAGCAATGTTAGGGTCCTGTTGATTTTCAGTGAGAATATGTTGTGGCAGAGTTGGTCACTTCTTATCCCTCTGCACCCACCCCAAAAATACTAATAAATTGGACATAAATTATGAGGAAGGTATAATTGTTCTATCTCTAGCCACAGATAAAATACAGTCTATTTCATATGATAGAATTTGTTATAGACCTTTCTCTTTGAAAGGCCTACCAAACAAAGGGACTGAAAAGAATTGGGGGGGGGGCACACAGAGTTCTTACAGATTTTGACAATCTGGATTATGACTGAGGAGCAGGATTATTCCTATTTTATCATACTGTTGAAATTAGAGTTTTTAATCAAGGCACTTTAGAAGCTGATAGAAATATTCCTATTGAGTTTAATAGGCATTTGAGTCAAGCTTCTGAAGCTTAATTATTAATTACTAGCTATATTTGGTAAACAACAATTAAAGACAGTTCATAACATCTTTTTGTTTTGGAACAAAAAAAATCCAAACTAATTATTTTCTTGTTCTTAGTAGGTCCTATTTAATCCCTTGCTAAAAAATTGTTGATTTTGTGGTTGGAATTGTTTATGGCAAGTGTTTTTCAATTAAATAGTGTAACATATAAATAATTGAGAGAAACTCCGCATACATTCATGAGTATCTATGCAGAGGAAATATTCAGGTTTAATCAGAATTTCCCCAATTGGTTTGCCCTCAGGCAGAAATAATTTATATTCAGATTAAAAAAAAAAAAAAAAGGCATTTTAATATTGTAAAATGAAGTACAAAAAAGGTTCAAAAAGGCAGAAGTTTAAACTGCTTGTGAAATTTCTTATGCTTTTGTGCGTGTGCATTTTGCAAATTTGTTTTAATTACATAAACATGTAGTGTCTTTTGCTAGGAGATTCCTGTATTGCCAGCATAAAATTCACCAGTGGGGCGGATGGCACATGTGTGCCTTCTCCATTAATAGAGCTTTATTTTGTTATCTGTGTTGCAAGTCTGCCAAGCCCACTTACAGCACCATGAGGATTTGCTACTTAGAATGTAGAAATTAAAAGTGCAGCTTTACAATCCAAGTGCAAAATTAGAAACAGCTGGTAAATAAAACAAACCAGTGGGACAATGTTCATAGAGAGGGATAAACTTCTTCCTTACTGCCTGTGGAATGTAGAACTGTTACTGGTAACAGTATGGCAGCCTTTGAACCTGCCTATTTTACGTTGTTTTATTTCCAACATAAGGTTTCTAGCCAGTATCTAGAGTTCTCCATACTGTTGTATTGACAAGTGCAGATCTGACACTAGAAGAAAGCAACTTAATATTAATCCCATCTCTTTCTTCAGGAATAAAAGCAACTCAAATTACCAGCAACCTAACACCCTTCTGGTTTCTTCTATCCTTGTGTTTGTGTTAGAGATTCCTTTTTTGTAAGCAACTTCTATTTGCTTAAAATTAAATCCAGGTAAGTTTGTGATCTTTTATCAAATATTAGCTTTGTAATTTCCTTTATTTTTATTTTATAGTGCGATTTTCCGTAGTATTGACCAAAACCAGAAAATTGTTTTAAAGCTATAATTACCTATGTAACTTTTTTCATTGGAAGCCTGAGAGCTAGCCAAGATATGTCAGTGGTCTGAAGGAAAGTCTCAGTTCTAGAGATTTAGAGACTGTATAGCCTTTGAGGCAGGATCCACTATGCTATTCTCTGTTTATACAATTCCATTTCCTGTAGGCTGCATTAACACTTGTACTTGGTAAGGTTCACCATGTGCTGTAAGAAATTGAAAGCTATATGAACATCCCGCTGGCTGGCCAAGCAGCATGCTGCCCTATGAAATAAGTACAGCAGAGTTCTGTCTGTCTTTCTGTCTGCTTGGAATTTGGATCAATGTCTATCTTCAACTTACTAATTTTGCCAAATTTGTGGGAACTTATTGTCCTATCAGAGCTAATTCTGTTCAGTGACTTTACACGTCTCTTCTAACTAATGGCACTTTCTGAAGTTTGTATATTTGCTTCCCTTTGGTCAGGGAGATGAGAGAGAGAGTGATAGTCATTTGTCTAGTAGCCCAGCCTAAACCTTGACAGGACTTCTTACCGGATTTGGTTGACATTCACTCCAAATGTAGCTGAAGGGCAGGATGATCACATAGGCTTGTTTCCCTTGGAGACTAACCTAAAAATGTCTTTTTGTACTGCTCATTGTTTGGAGAAAACATGTAGCATGTTTCATTTGATTATTTTAATTTTTCTTTATATAGAAGATCATATCCAGTAGTAACCAAATACCATCATGATATCCCCCCTTGCCCCAGGTTGCATGTCCCAGATTGCTGACATTTCAGATTTATTCCAAACTACTACTTTTTCAGAATAAGGAATGTAGAAATAGCTCAGACCTGAAAATTTAGGTTTCTCCAAATCCTATATCTTTAGCTACATATACCTGTTGCTAAATTTTGTTTTTAAGTTTGTGTAGAGACATATTCTCTAAAATCAGTCTCCACATAGGGGAACTTTAGAGACAGAATCCTTTGCTTCATGGGACACAGAATTCTGCATATTCAGTTTGACCGTTTGAAACACTTTCAGTCACTGGTTTCATCATAGCAACTAATTCTTTGTTCTTCTGCGATTAAACTATTTCACAAAGTTATACTGTTGTGGTTTTTTTCTGGTCGCTTAAGAATTGAATGCATAAGTTAGCTGGAAAAAATGTGATTGTAGAACATATTTTTAAAAGTTTAAGCAGCGAATTGCTAGGAGATAAAGTTTTCAGACATGATGCTTTTCTCTGTCAGTCAGTGGCAGATGAAAACAGCCATAAATCCAGATGGATTCTTGTGGAGGACCGATTTAAAAAGTTTATTAAATAATTGAGCTCATCCTCATGCAAGTTCAGAATGTAGTTCCTAGATAAATGACATCTTATTATGGGTTTGTTACTGGTATTGAACTAGCAGGTACTGTATTGAATTGATGTTATAGAAATTAGGTATGTTTTCAGTTCAGATTAGTATACTCAAGACAGCCTGAAAGAAGCTTCTGAACATGCAACATGAAAGCAAAAAGAGCTTGTTGAGTACATAAAATATATCTTCATATTGCTATTTTTTATTCTTATATTTTTAAAGGTGTTGGTAGGCAATAAAGATGTCTTGAATAAGAGAACTCAGGCAAAATTCTGTAGGGTTCTTATTTTCATTTATCAGAATAAATACTGTGCAACTGCAAAACCTTATTCTTGCATTTCCTTCAGTTGATTTAAATCAAATCTTATTATTAAGCACAGGGAAGTAATAATATTCTTTATACTAGAAAAAAAGTAAGCAGGTTTGTCAAAAGCCTCTGTAGTCCCTTTACCATCACCGCCACTTTCCTAGCCTAATTCTTCAAGTGGAGAATCTTTCAGTTCTGATATAACACCCGGAGACAAGTCTATATTTTTACTTTCTAATGAGAAGCTCTTCAAAACATTCACAGCAGTGAGTGAGTGATAAGTTTAAACTTTGTAATTTGCATTTTCCTTATAAGTTTTTATATAAATAAATAAAGAAAAATATATTCGTTTCTCTTCTTAGTTGTTTGGTGATTGTAAAGTTCATTTTCAAATACATCATAAAATTAGTAAAAATGTATTGCTGGTTTTTATGTTGATCTATGAAAGATATCAAATATTTTAGAAAAAAGCATATTATGTACACTTGAATATAATGTGTAGCACTTAAGTGATTTATTTAAATACACACTTCTGTAAGAATCATTCTTTCTTAATACTTTTGGTATCAAATGTGGCTCTGTTTGCTTTATGTGTGTGTTCGTAAGACTATGACATTTAATGAAGAGATCTTTTTAAAGTATTGATAGCCATGAGTAAATTATACTATGTTTGATCTGTGTTAAAGATTCAAAGTCCAAGGTCTTTGAATAGAACTTAGAATAAAAATGTAATTAGGTTACATCCCTAAAGTCTGATATATCTTTAAACAAGACTGCAAATGAAACTTTATTAAAACTTCAAATGAATTATTTCTTTGCTTTTTTAAATTCTTTTTCCCTCTCTTCTTTTTCCCTCCCTTCTCTTTCATGTCTATTACTGACATTACTGCTTGTATTTTACCTGTCTTTTCCAGGGTATTTTAATTATTTACTGCTTAATGAGTAGTACTGAGATGAAGCTTCATTCAAAGCTGCCCACTCACTAACAGATTTTTTTTTTTTTGCTTCAAAGCTTTGCAATGTCTTGAACTACTGCAGCTGAACCAGCAGTTGTCATCATAAACTTTCCTGGAGGCAATGTTTCCTTTTAGTAATTGATAAAGGAGGTGCTGTTTCCAGAGGTGCCTTCTCAGTGGGACTGAGGGTTGATGGGGTTGCGTGTCCTCAGACGTTAACAATAATCTGTAGAAGTCATAGGTAAAACAAACATTACGAAGCTATTAATAAAAATATATTTTACTCTTCAGAGGATAATAGGATAATTTAAGTTGGAAGGGACCTCAGTAGGTCATTACTCCAACCTGCTACTCAAAGCATCCTTCTCAAGTAGATCTGCACACCAGAATACCTCCAGTGCTGGAGTAGTGCTTCCAATATTAAATTTATTATTGGAAGCTATGAGAAGTAAGGGGAAGGGGATAGAATCTGAATAAAATGTAATCACCAGCATAAAAAGTTATTTAAACTGAGGCAGGCATTTGACATGAGTTAGCAAAAAAAGAAATTTAGTGAAACTAATCTGCTTCAGTGTCACTTTCTGTATTTAAAAGATAATGATTATATTAGTCTTAGAGATTAAATAGTAATATAACTTGTTTTCATTTAGTTCTATTGAGCTGAAAAAAAACCCTCAAGCCCTGTAAAAGAAACAGAACTGCAAAGGATGTGCCATTCTTTGTTATTCATCACTGCATTTTTCACCTCCCTCCCCTCTCTGCATTTGGATATCTGCCTATAAACACTGAAATATTTGTGAAACCTGAAGTGTGCGGATCCCACTGAGTGTGGGCCTGCTCTTATTCAGAGCCTGGAGCTTTACACTGTGAGCTTCCAGATGTGTTTTACATTTTAGGTAGCCTTTGCATATAGAAAGTACTTTGATGCATTAGAGACATGAAAGGGGAAGGTTTAAATGTTATTGTGAAGCAAGAATTCCATTCTCTTCAAAATGGGCATGTTGTCATTCAGTTAGTGCTCAATGTAGTTTGACATGTTCTCTAGATTAAAACTGATGTATATCAAAGTGTAATCAAACAAATCAAAAGGAGGTGACTGACAAGTATTGCTTTCATAAAGTACATTAACCTAAAAAGATAAAGTAATTTTAATTGTAACCCAAGATTTTCTGCATTGGTTCATTTGAATATGAAGATAGGACAGACAAGTTAGTGGAATTTTCCTATGGGACCTGTTCAGTTGTCATGGGGTTTTTTTCTGAATTTGGACACTGATCTTGGAAGAAAGAGTACACTTTTGTATCCTAGTTTGCATGTGGGCAAAATGCTGCTAAACCAGTTTGTTCAACTACAGTGTTGTAAAGCCTTCAGAGATTCTAGATTCCACTTCAGACCTAAACTTCTGGGAAAATGCCTGAAATATGAACATTTTTTCCACATTGAAGCCTAAAGCAAAGGGAAAAATTGGTGATGTAATCTAGTTCAGCTAGCAAGACAGTAATTACAGGTATGCTTATAACTTTCAGAGTTAAGGGTTCCTTGTAGTATGAAATCACTTTTCAATTTATTTGTATCTTTCATGTATGTCCATACGTTACGTTTTGTATCACTCTTTGTAAAGTATATGTGAGGCCTGCATGCATATGGTTTTGGGGGAAATCATGTACTTGACACCAGATTATCTTTGTAGAGTTACTCTGTGTAGTTGTAATTGGTCCAGACAGTAGCTGTATGTCTTTTAGAGAAAATCTGAGAGGTTATATGTAGAGCCAGGAGCAATTTAAGAAGGCCTGGAGCTAACCCAGAATTTTGAGGGTGCACGGTGTGGTGGAAGAAAGGCGAGAGGAGGATATTTGTTCCCATCTCCCCTACAACAGTGCCTGTTCCTCCTGTACTTTTTATGCTTTCTTGTAAGAACAGGATTTTTCAGAGCAGTTCCTCTTCTACTAATGTGCTCTTCAGTTAATTACAGTTTTTTTCTCTTGCTGATCCACAGTAAACTATCCCCAAAGCAGCTGTCATTTCTGCTGCCTGTGGGAAACCTTTCCTTCTTTGCAGCTCAGTGTTGGCAGCAGCAGGGGAAGGTATTAGAGAGCAGACAAGCAAGGAAGCAGAGAAACTAGTTTTACCCTTAGCTTGTGAGGTATCTCTTAAAGAACCCTTTAAGCAACATATTTTTAGAGCATTTTTTATATCATAATGTGTTGATGATGTGATATAACATAGTGTCAACAGTCCTACTGTAGATGCTACAAATATGCATTGCCCTCTAGGTTTGTATAGGTATATTTTGAGGCTTTGAGCTTTAAGGTAAGTAATTTAGTTTCTCAGAGGATGACTATGTATGATACAATGCTCACTGGATTCCTATAGTTATGCTTCTCTTTTCAGACTACATATAACTTGCTTAACTAATGTCAGCAGAAACATTCTCTAAACTACAGCAGCAAGGCTTAGCCCAGCAGTTCTTGACCCAGACAACCCAGACAAGGGAACATAAAAGACCATCTTTTTGTGCTGCAATCTCAGTCCACCAATGCCATATTTCAGGTCTTGTGATGCTCAACTTTCCTTTTATCTTCTTCCTTCTCCTTCATGTCCTTAAGCCTTCTACTTCTCACACATGCTCTCTGTTGACCTTGAGCAGTTTGGACTCTAGAGAGAGATCTACTGGTATATTGTCAAAGTGGGGGAATTGCCAGAACACCCCATGATGAGCCAGCATGTACATTACAATATTCTTCTGAACTATCTGTGTAATTTTGTTAAAACTCCCTGGGGTATCTTTCTGAAAAATGTAATCAACTCCCCTATAGTAAATGAAAATAACTTTATCTTAAAATAAAATTCTTTTTAAGATAAATCCCTTATCTTAAAAATACCTCGATCCTTTTCTGATGATTAGTTGTGTTTTAGACAAATCTTGTAGAATTATGGAACTACAAAATTTTATCTTAAATATGTTCCACAATTTTTGTCTTGCTTTTGCAGATGGCACATAAACTCAGGTTCGTTACTTTGAGATCAGACTCGGTGATTTCTGTACAATTCATTTTACCTCAGGAGTCCAGAGTGAGCTGGAAAGCCTTGTTTTCTGATTCTTGTGAGCTTTTTGTTCCACCTCCTAACACACCTCTGTTAAAGTCTTATAACAACCTCTGTAGATAGTGGTTCATATTTGGAGCCTGTGACAGATTCTTAGTTATTTCAGCATGAGTAGTGCTGCCATGATTATCTAAATAGAACATGGTAAAAATAATACAAGCAGTTCAAGCAGTTAAACTGAAATGTAAGCCTATATCTTTTAAAATTGTAATAACTTTTTTTTTGCTGCCATTAACTGTTGCTTCAAGCAGATTTTATGTCCGTGTTGTACAGTGAAATAATTGATTATGAAAGATGTTCTAGTTCTAGATTAAAATATACTCTAATTTACATAAAGCTTTATCATTCCTGTAGGTTGTTGTTTTAAGCTAAAGTGGAATATTTTCTAAAGCCCTCAACAACTGTTTACAATTTAGAATTAAATGTGCTTTCTGCTTATACTAGTGCTGCTGAAGAAATGTACCTAACAGATCTGTCACTTTTTTATGCAATTGTTTCTGTGGCTTTCTTTTCATTGGTAAATGTATGAGCTGATAGAAAAGGAAATCGTTAGGTGCTCTCAGTATTGCTGAGGCATGGAGCTAGAACAGGTCAGTCACTGCATTTTGCAGATTGTGACATTTTAAATTACCTGTACACTACTGGAAGCAATCTGTGGATCTAATTAACATTTCACCTAATTAATGTCAGGACTGTTTATAGAGAATTCTAGATAGTTTTGCACTGCATTTATTTAACGCCACATTATTAAAATTTGCTATCTTTAATTTCAGTATTGAAAACTTCAGATTTGTGTGCTGTTTTCTTAAGTGGGAGTAACTTCTCCCACCCCACCCCCCCTTCAAGTAATCAATGCACTGCTGAATGAGTTCATTTTAATGCACTCAATCATGCCTCTAATGTTTGTAGCTTACGGGCGCAAGCATCAGTAATGCAGGAATGTTATATGGCTTTAGTTTGGGCCATTTCATAAAATATTCATGGAATCAAAAATGTGCATCAAAATAGCGGCTGGGAGAATTACATTTATGTGCCTGCTTTTATGGCAGCTTCACATTTAAACCCATTTGTGTTAATATCTAGTCAATCTTTCTACTTAAAAAAAAAAAAAGGCAAAATAGTAGTCTCCATATATATCCCTTTTAGTTTGATATCTATTTTGATATAACAAATGTATATTTTTGGAGTGGGTTTTAGGAAGGGGAATTATAAAGGAAGTTTTAGATAATGTAAAAATGTTCAGTATTTGCAAAATTGCATTGAGTTCTTTTGCTTGAATGACTAGATTTATTTATTTTACTTCTAAGCAACTCAGTGAAAACTGTAGCACAAATCTTCATGCACACATGTAGTTGATATGAAAATAAGTAATTTCTAAAATTTGAAACTGTTGGTGGCAGTTATGTCTTGTATTGATATAATTGTTTAAAACTGATTCTTTACTCCCACAATTATATTGTGACTATATTTAGCTCCCATATTTAAGATTAAGCTACCACTGCTAGGCTTTCTTCTTGTTATGCCCTGAGCTACATTGAACTGTAACATTTGAGTAGTGGGAGTATATATGTTGTAAGAGTTACATTTCTGCTTTTTGATTTCTTTTATAAACAGGGAAGAGATATCAGAGATTGTCAAACTCCATTTAGTATAACTGAGCCGATTTCTGTATGGCAGTGGGAAAAGAAATACACAGTTGTCAATATGAAAATAAGCATACTCTATTGTGTAATTTAGCAAAACGATTTTTTCAAATACAGATTTCCTAAAAAAACTTCCTGGATTTTCTCTTTGAATTTCTAGCAATATAAGATACATTTCTATAAACAATTCCAAGTGATTTTTCTACTCATTCCTCTCATTTTGCTTTTTTCGTATTGTTGTTTTGTTTTTTAATTGTTTCAGTTCATAGTCAACTCATTTAAAACTCTGCCTTGTCACTGTTCAGGGGAGATAAAAATACTCTCAGAAATGTTCTGTAATTGGCTTATTACTTTCTTTTAATGTTTTTCAAGATATTCAGACAGTATCTACCTATGTTGGCACCTACCAGATGTAGTAGTTCAGTGTTTAAAAATTGGAATGCACTGGCCAGATCAGTTCCAGCTGAACCAACTCATGACAGTGAATAAACTTGCAACCCTGCTGAAAACATTATTCTTCATCGATATCTGAGGTTCACATAAATGTTATGGATTAAAGAAATAGGCTGATATGCCATTTGCAATGAGAACAAAAGATTTTAGATTATTTTGATGGACAAATGAATTCCAAAGTCTAAACTGTTTTACCTTCCATGAATTTGAGAGGTCTCCATGTAGTTAGTATTACTTGAAAGGGTCTTCAGTAAGCAAATTCCCAGCCTTGTAAGGGCTTTCAGGTGAGGAATTCCATCTCTGTCTCATCTAGGCAACTAGCAGTTTTGGTTTTTGGTTGGTTGGGTTTTCTTCTAAGCATCTTCTTGGTGTTTCTGTTAGCAGATTGTAGTGCTTCTTAGTTCATAATATTTCTTGGTAGCTCAGTAAAGCCAAATGTAATTTAGTTCCATTTGAATACTACCAGAAGTATTATATTGCTTTTATATTTTGCAGCTTGATGTAGATGGATTGTTTCTAAACAGGTTTCACTGATATCTGGCAAAAAGGATGTCAGGTCACAGCTAGGTAATACCATCCATTTGTTTGCCGCTTCCCATTCTTAGTTCAAGTTTGAGTTACACGTGAATCAAACTATTATTCTAACAAATCCATACACACCCAGTGAACTAGGTCATTTAAACATATGGCAATACCTTTTAAGAGTACAGTCGGTTGATTAATAAAGTTTGGGAAAATTCCAAGGAGGAATCTGTATGTGTGTGAGTTTCCAGGTGGATAAAAATGCTACACCTAGCTATTAATGTTAAATTTCAGCTAAACTTTCCATCATTTGTCACAAAGCAAACAACAGCTTCTTCAGTTAATCTCTTAAATCTACACTTGACAACTTGGATATCCACAATTCTGTGGACTTCCAAGTTGGACTTGCTCTAACAAGTTAGCTGGACTGGATAGGCAGAAACCCAAATTCAAATTGGAAGCCTCTTTAGAATGGACAAGAGTTTTCATCTAGGTTTAACAAGACTGCAGCTCTGTTTCCTGTTACATGTACTGTCAGTGAATCCATAAGCAGCTTGTGCTGGACCTGATAATTTCCCTCTGCATTTCTGTTTGTTCAATCTGATGTTAAGTATGTGGTAGTTTGAAAGTAACATACAGATCTATTCCTGCCCATTTACAGGGTCTGATAGCTATTCTGGCAATAAGATTGATTGTTTATTTGCCATGTGGGGCCATCTCTCCAATACCTGTTCCTAGCTAGAATGGAACTGAATAAAGCCTGCTGTCTCCCCTTTCACCTGGCACTTAACTCTTCAGCACTTCTTGTTGTGTTCTCTGGGACTCTTACATGAATCATAGGTTGTAGAGCCTTAAAATGATTTGTCTATGAAACCCATTTAATTAGTTGCTTCTTTGAAAGAGAAGTTTCTTGTGCTTGTTAATTTTAGTTGAACTCATGTTAATCATCAGAGAAACTTAATATGAAAATAAATTTAATTCTAATAAAGAGTTATGTTTTATATTGCAAAGTTGAAAGCATGGTGATAAAAGGGTAACATATGCAAAACACAAATTTAAATTAAGTTAATAAGAGGAATCTGTCGTAGCTGTTCTGCTGCCGCTAGGTTGGCTGGAGGCCTGGGGAACTAGCCTCATTTTCTTTTGAAATGCCTAAAGCAAGTCCTTCTCCAAGCTTCTCTCCCTTCCTTTCCTACAACTGGGAAACAACTTTTCTCCTTCCTAGTTCTTTTTGTAATTTGAATGCAGCACTGTAAAAACAGTTTGCAAAACAATAATCATTCATTATAAATCATGTTTCAGAAGAAGTGTATACTGCGAACGCATCTAAACAAACTTAGTTTATGGTTTGTTTCAGCTTTTAATAGAAATAGCAATTGATGTAGTGATGATCTACGGAACAAGATTCCTCCATCACACAGACACACAATTATGAAGGCAGGGTCACATTCACAGTTCTCCCTCCTATAGAATGTTCTTTCTAAAACAAGGTGCTGCAAACAGAATGCTTTTATTTATTTATTTTATGTAAATGGTCTTATCTTACCTGCTTCCCAGCAGTTTTTCTATACTTGTACTTTGTAAGGAAAGCTTTTCTGTTCTTTCAAAGGACTTTGAATTTCTATTGTCCAGAAAGTGTAGCAATCTCCTAGATTGCATGTATACATGGAGATGAATCTAGCTGAAGGTAGAGGAGAGGGAAGAACTATTTGCATGTTAAAATGAATTGAACTTTATCTTCAGACTTTCCTTAAACATGTTTGAGTAACTTACATTTGAACACCTTAAAGTGTATTACTTTGGGCTCAATACTTAACCTACTAGTAGTTAATGCTCTTCCAGTAAATTTTTCTACATAAACTCACCAGAGTTAGCCTAGTAATAACTGTTGAATAAGTTTGTGTAACAATTCTTTTTTTTTTCCATCAATCATTTATTTGATTAAAGATAATTCCTGCCCCCCCATAGTTTTGAAACCTCCATTCTCCACATTTCGCATCATTCAGCACAGGTTGTCACTGTGGAAAAAGAAACTTGAGGAACAGATTGAAATGTGATTATTTACACATAGATGTGATTTTGAAAAATGAGGACAAGGACTATATTCATCAATATATAATAGATGTATTTTCTAGAAAATTCTGACCTTACATCTTTGGGATCACACCCCCTCAATATTGTGAATTTACAGCAAAAAAAGCTAATTTAAAATGTGATAAGTTGAAATTACTGCATTACAGGTAACTGTGAGATTTGACAGCAATTTCCAGTGATGTGCAATTTTTATATTGGTTCTTGAAAAGTCTGTGAAATAATTGGCTGCAACTTACTTTCTAATAAGAGAATTATTATAGACTAAACTTTTAAAAATTTTGTTGATTACGCTGATTGTAATTACAAGTTACATTTTTCAGGTTGTATCATGAAAGCTGCTGAGCACTATGAAGCATTTTATCAGCTGACAGAGGGTTCAACATGGAGGGATGAGACAGGCCACACTTACAAGTCACTGGCGTGTGAGCATCTCTGGAGAATTTATACATTACTAGCAGACAAAATGCTAGGAAATAAAGAACACCAACAGGCCATCAAAATGCTAAGAAAAGCTTTAAAAATGGCAAAAGGAGGTAGGTGGAAAAGAACACTTTCACATTCCTTTATTTCATGTGCATGCTGTGAATTTTCCTAAAGTAGAAAATGTCAAGTGTTTGGGTGATTATTTCCTAATAAATGCAATGACAAATGCTATAAATACACTTCCAGGTTTCACTGGAGCAGAAATGTTGTCTTGTTGACAAGAAAATTTCTGAAAGCTTTATCTCCAAACAAAACAACCTTGTGCAAATAATAGTATAAATTGGTGAACCCATAATCAGAAAGTGAGGTCACAGATGAAAGTTCAGCTCACTGATTTTGATTGGCTAGTTGATTTGTCAATTTTTGTGACACTTGTTTCTGCTAGAACTCTACTGTTCACTCTACATAGTTAGTACTGGCAAAAACTGGTTTTCTATGATAAGCAAACAAGATTTCTTCTGAATGTCTTAATACCTGTAAATACTTTGAAGCCTAAAGTGAAAAAAAATTACAGAATCACTGAGGTGTTGGAAGAGAGCCCCCTGGAGATCATGAGGGTCAGCTAAAGGAGGCTCCATCCTGCAGGACTACATCCAATTTTTACTGTCTCCACAGGTGGAGACTCCCTAAGCATTCTTGAAAACCTTTTCCATTGTTCAAACACCATCACAGTAAAGAACCATTTTGTTGAGTTCAGATGGAATTTCAATTTGTGCCTCTTGCCTGTGTCCTTTCACTGAGCACCACTGAGAAGAGCCTTGTTCCCTGTTCTTTACACCCTCCCACCAGAAATTTGTAAACATTGATGAAATCCCCCCTGAACTTTCTCCTCTGTGGCCTCAACAGCCCCAGCCCCATCAGCCTCTCCTCCTAGGACACATTGCTCCCAGTCTGACAGTCATCTCTGCTGCCCTTTGCTGTCTCACTCCACTATGTCCCCCTGTCTCTTGTACTGGGGATTACAAGAAGGGACACTGGCACTTCTAGGGTGACCTCACCAGCACAAAGGATCACCTCCGTTAACCTGCTTGCAACACTCTGCCTAATGCAGCCCAGGATCATGGCCACCTTTGCCATGAGCATGCAGTGCTGTCTTATGGGCAACTTGTCACCCACCAGGAAACCTTGGTCTTTCTCTGTGGTTAAGCTCCTTTCCATCCAGTCAGCCCCCAGCCTGGGCTGGTGCCTGTGGTTATCCCTCCTCAAGTGCAGGACTTTGCATTTACCTTTCCTGAATTCCAGGAGACTGCCATTGGCCCATTTCTCCAGCCTGCCAAGGTGCCTCTAAGTGACAACACAGACACCTCCCTGCTGGATCAACTGTTCCTCCCTCCATAGTGTATTGCCTGCAAACACATTGAGGGTATGCTTGGTCACACCATCAAGGTTGTTAATGTAGACATTAATCAGTACTGGTGCCACTACTTATCTCTGAGTATAGCCCTCCCACTGGACTTTCTGCTGCTGCATGCAATCCTTAGAAGGTGGCATCTCAACTGGTTTTCTGTCTACCTCAGTATCTAATTGATCTAAGCCATATTTTATCATCTTGCATTTGAAAATCTTTTGGAAGACTGTGTCAGAAGCTTTGCTAAGATTGAGAGAAACAACACCCACTGCTTTTCCTTCACCCACCAAGCCAATTGTCTTATCCTAGAAAGCTATCAGGATGGTTAAGCAAGAATTCTCTGTCTGAAGTGTATGCTGACTACTCCTGATTACCTTCTTGTTCTAGATAATGGCTATAGGAAGCTTTGTTCATGTGTGGAAAGGTCTAAAATTGGTCACAATTAGCATTTGAATGTTATATGTCACACGATATGTGTTTCAGATAGAAATACCATTCTCTGGAGCATTTCGTACAAAAGGAAATGGAAAAGAGAAGACAAATCTTATAAGTTCACTTTGTGATAGTATACATAATTTTCCAGATTTTTCATAATTCTTAATAACTCTTGTTTCTCAAAAGATTCTGTTAAATTTCCACTTCTACAGACTGACTTTTCCTAGTTGATTATCTCAGATGATTATTGGAGTGCTTCTCGGAAGTGGTATAGGTCTCAAATAATCATCCTCTTCCATGCACAGCAATTCAAGAGCCTTTCACGGTATTCCTTAAGGGGTGTATTTTGCATATGAATTGCACATAAAATTAATATGTAATATTAATTCAATATTTATCACTAGATACATTAGTTTCTTAAATTTAATAATGTATGCCCAACATTAATCTGTTAGCCTTTGAGTAATAGTTGGGACAGGTAGAATTCAACTATCAAAAATGACAAAATATTGAAAATATCTTCCAAATTTTAAAATAAGTTTTGTCACTAATAATATATGACTATAATCTGTAGAAAGTGTAAAATATATTCAGTGAAGCCAAGGCAAGTCCCTGAAAAGAAATATCTTTATTAGACGAGCAGATAATCTTGGAAAAAATGGACAAGGTTTCAGGCATGTAAGGCCACATGAAGTTTGCCATTTATTTTTTTTTTTTAAGTGCTGGCAATTTGTTTATATTTCTGGTTTTTATTATAATGTCTTTATATTAATTCTGAAGAACCAGTATTTCTCATCTTGCTTTATCTCATGAAGGATAGCATTTTGAAACACCATTTGTAATCTAAATGTTTTTATACGGTAATTTTGGGGAATAAACCAAATAGGACTTTGGGGGCAAGAATTCAGTTATTTCCATTCCAAACAGTTAATTAAGTTCTATTTGGCTAATTTTTTCTTTTAATTAAATCACTAAATAACCTATTTTGGTTTTATCTGCAATTTACATTAGTAGATCTTCTTAGTGAGTTGCCTTTTTATATCTTTTCTCTTGGGATTATGTACCCAAATACTGAGAATGCCAATATAATTAAGCAGCTGAAGAAGGACACGTGTACCCAAAAACTTCTCCAACTTTTCCAGCTGCATCTGTTGATTAAATATGAAGTTTTAGCTTTTTCTACAGCTACTGTCTATAATAGATGCTTGAGTCACAGCTACACTAAAACTGCTGCTACTAATATTTACTGTATTAACTAGAAGGACTGCTGATGGAGTAGCGAAAATCACTGGAAATTAAGAGATTGCCAAAATGGAACCGATGCCTTTCCAAAGCTTATTTTGACCAGGCAGATTTTCCCGTGCCTTTACTTCACTTTCATAACTCCCCAAGACATGCCACAAATTTCACTATGCACAGTGCACTCACCATTGTTCTCTTGAAATTTAGGGTTTAGAAGCTCCTTTTGGGTTTTCCAGTACCTGTTCCAGAACTGTAGCCTCTATCTCTGAAGCCCGTATTTACTAATTTTCTGAAACCCATACTGGCTCTGGCTGGCACCTGTAATAGCCATTCTGCCCTTCTGGATCATCATTTATATTCTGTATTTTATGACTTAAGATTAGGTATTACCCACTTCAGACTCTCAGACTATATTTAAGTGAGGAGGGAAGTTTTTTATATCCCTAGCAACTCTTCATGTATCATTTTTCTGTGAAACTTTATTGTGTTTGAGGAGATGGATATTGAGCCACAGAAAAACTGGGGTTTTGGCTATTTAAAATACAATTTAATCTACAATTATTTTGTAATGGATGCTCATGTTCTGGAGAGACATTTTTTAATACTGTGTGATACAATAAGCATTTATGTAATTAATTTATATAAATTTCAGTATTGAATGGATGATTTTTCTACTGAGAGTGCAAAATAAAAAGACCAGCAAGCAGTTTTTGTTAGATCAGTATTAGAGAAATCAAACCTGACATAGAAAAGTGCAATGCACCTTAGCAATTGCCTGTGCAGAATTTTCTACAGTAGCTTGCAAAGTAGCCATGAGAATAAGAAATATGAAACGTATCAGTCAACATATTTTGTGTTTACATATTAGGATGTAGTATATATTTGTAGCTACTTTGCATATATGAATAGTAAGGGGGAGGCTACTAGTGTTTTCTAATGTGAAGACACTGTGAGTATTACTAAACAATTCACAAGAGAGAACATTACAGCATGTTGAATTGATTGTACTGGTTTACTTACTGGAAGATACTTTCTCTGACTTTGCTAAACTTTCTTGTTGAACTTTGTTTTAAATCCACAGGCTCTAATTTTAATTACCACTATAGATTTTTGGAAAGAGGTAAATGACAAAGGTATGGGGAAGGAAACACTCCTTACAGCATTTAAACATCTGTGTGTTATTTAAGAACCTGTAAGAGCTGTCTGTACTACTCTAATTTTGTTCAGATCATGCTGGTAACTGTAACTTTAATCATTTCTTTAGGAGGTGATATGAAGATGGAAGGAGACGCTGCGTATTGCTTAAGTTTAGCATATCATTTTGCTGGAGAACACCACACAGCATTACCAGTAAGTTTATTTTAAAGTTGCTTTCTCATCAGAGAAATCAGAGTCCTTTATGATCTTCTTAAAAATGTTGTGTGGAAAATGAATTTGTTTGAATATTTTTTTCCATGACAATTGTGATTAATCAGCTGGATAATTGTTATTTCTATTTCTGTTTGTTCCTTTAACTGCAGAATGACTCAGTATTTTATTCCTGAACGTGCTTAATAGAGGTTATTGTGGTTATTTGTTGTTGTGGTTTATTTTTTCCAGAGATAGCCTGATAGAAGTCACAGGTTGAATTCAGCATGACTTTCAATATTGCTTGCTTGGCTTGTGCAGTGTAGGAGAGGTTCTAGATTTCTGTCTCTTACATGTTTTTAATGATTTGTAATACAATTTTTCCAAAGGTTACTGACCATCTTCATATCTAATTCTTCAGTGCTGATGGGCCTAGCTTCTGTATAAATCAGCTTGAATGCTGGAAAGGGGGACCCTCACATCAGTTGCAGTCAAAGTCTGTGGTTGAACGTGAAAACGTTTCAAAATATAAAAAAGCTGCATATAATTTTACAAAATAATAGTTGCAACAGCAATGAGAAGAGGATATTTGATCTCTTCCAAGAATACAGTATGACAGTTTAGACTAGAATTTTTTGTACTGAAGTTTATCTACATTGGGTTTCGACTGACAAGCATGCCAGTGTTCTCACCTGATAAACTTCGCTGTTAAGTTTCTGAGAGTCACAATTAGCTGTGTGAATCATGAAGAGCGGCAAGATAAACAAATGTGCTAAATAAAGAAGGCTGCATGCATATTTGATCTCTCCATCACAGGAGAGAAATTAATTAATGAACAAGACTGCACAGTCTCCATGATATACAAAAGATCAAACTATCCTTGAAAGTGTCAAAAATATTAGATGTCCTGGCATTGTTTTTGTCAGGATCCATTTTGTTTACATTTTATAGCTAATCCTTTCCCTTTGTTGTTCCCCCACCTCTCCTGCCAAAAAGTTACAGCAATCATTCGGCAGTTCCATTTCTTTTTGTCATATGCAGATTTTTTTATTTTTTTTTTTTAAGGAAGACTCTGAATCCTTGATATTTTGTAATGTACTACTATTAATTCAAAATATACACATAATAGGTTGTGCCTGTTTTTTTTTTTTTAATCTTACAAAATCACCTGACAGGCAAGTGTAAAATGTTATTTTAACAGCAATGAAAATACCAATACTTTTCAGTGTAAGTAATACTATAATATAGTGGCCTTTCCTAACATAATAGCATTTCCAATAATATTACTTAAGAAACCTATGAAGTACTTCCATTCAGAAAATCTAGTGTGTGTTATGGGGCTAAGAAAAAAGGGTAAAATTTTAATTCCTTTTGTCCTTAACAGTGATCAATATAGACAGCAGTAAAATATCAGTGGTTGACAGTACTGTTGAGCACAAGTTGACTTCACTCTCCAATTAGAAATCATTGCCTAAAATTTACCCTTCTGTTCTCAGTTTAATGGTCTCTGTATCCAAGGGGAGCTCAGATGCTTACGGAGATGAAATCATTGCATCCTGTTCCCAGGGGACTACTGGTTATCATTACACATAACATGCAGACAATACTGCTAGGAGCTCGTTTGCCTCATGGTAATATGTAGTTCATCACCAGCTTCTGTAGCATGCTAAAGAGGTCTTGCCACACAGCTTGGGACTATTCGGGTGTAGACTCAGGGGCCTCAGCAGTTATTTTCCTGTTTTGCATCAGTTTTCATCTTCTTTATCCTTTTGTGCTGTGGTCCACCTCAGGCAGTCTCCTTCTAGGGGAATCTGAAAGGAGCAGCTGTTACAGATACCATTTCCTCCAATCGTTGCCACTTGGTTCCCTTTGCCGTGCAGCGTGCTACTCCCTCCCCCAACACGCACACACAGGAGCATGCATATAAACTTGTTTCTCTTTCATTCATGTCTTCTAGCAGAGTGGAGAAGCATATGTTCAAAATATTCATTATCTGATGCAGTAATTAAAGGTTGAAATGATTAAGCTGCAGCCTATTATATCAAAAATATTCAGTCACTTAGTATTGCATGGGCTAGTTTTGTTGGCTAAGGTTTTTTATTTGCTAGACACTTGGTGTTTAATCTAACATAATTTGATTTGGTGTATAATCTGTATAAATTGGTTTAATTTTATTTGATATATATGATTGATTTCAGTGGACCTACTCAGATGTAAAAACATTAAGTGTGCGCAAGTTTAAAAGCCTGAGAACTAATTATGTTCAACAGCAGTGTGCTACGTTCATAATATTTTTCATATCAGCTGGGTTATAATCAAGCCTAATGGCTTTTTCTCAAAATATGACACAAAATATTAATAGTTCACATTATATAGATTTTATCTTAAACATTACAGATTTTTGTCAGAGTGAGTTCCCCATCTGGGCTCATTTTAAAGTTTGCTTAAGTTGTATACCAAGCTAAGTATTAAGTGAAACACTTCTCTGTCATTAGAAATCTTGCATAAGGTGTTGTAATCTTATTCTTGATGTGGAATGTTTGTTTTTTTTTTTTAACTGGGCTTTCAAGAAGGCTTCAAAGAGTTGGGCATCAAGGGGCTTTTCTCTTTCAATTAGAGTTGCATCCCAGCTCACCAGGAAAATTCCAGCCCTTGTCCCTTATCTGAGCATTATTTTTTTTTCTTAAGCGTTCCTTTATTTTGGTTATTGAATCCTGTGTTTCAGATACATTACATATTTAAATAATAGAGGCAGTGTTCACGAGCACTGAGACTCGTGCCAAAATAAATGTGGTAATTTATGACATAATGCTATGTGCATGAATTGTCAGAATTACGATATACAAGCCACAGGCATAAAATTATCAAGAAAATTTATGAACTTACAAAGACATCTTCACATTCAAAATGACCCTATTAAAGTAATCAGAAATGATTTATGACCATAAAGTTAATTTCTGAAAAAGTCTATGTCAAAACAACTGAAAATTTTGTCTCAGCTGATGCAACCAGAGAAATTTAATTAAACGTGTCTGGGATGCAGGTATTCTCAAGTTGGTATGCGTGATATATTTTTTCTAATTATATCTATTATATCTATTTATATCGATTATAAATATTATATGTATGAATCAAGGAGGATTTTAGCAAGTAAAAGAACTCCAAAAGATAGACTGAGTGTTATCCTCTTTTCTATCAAACATTGTGAAAGGTAGTTGAGAAGAATGAGCGTCATTCCTTTGAGATTTACTTTACTATTCTAGTGCTTTGCTAGAAGGCTGAACTTCAAGACAGTGTTTCTGCCACTGGTGTCTGGGCAGACCACTGAGTTTAGGTTTAAGCTTTCATTACTGATACTACAAAAAGAAACACTGAAATGGAGACTTGCAAAACACATCAAAAGATATTCAATGGAAATTATTTCAAACCTCCTTACGAATCAGTCAGCTTGTCCTTTATTCCTCTGTAAGTGATACTTAGCCATTAGTAATGAAGCATAACATTTTCAGCTTAGCAAATGGCATCATATCCTTGAAAAAATATTTTATCATACCAGTTTAAGAAAAGGTCTCATCATTCCTAGATGGTTTGCTTTCACTGAAGGTATTTTTAAATTGTTCTAAAAACTCTACTCATATTTTTTCATATCTGAGCAATAAAAAACCAGACAAAACTGTGTCGTTTTTGAAGGTAGGCGCCTCTATCAATTATGACAATGACAATGGATTGTGTACAGAGAAAGATGTTCTTCTTGAAGGTCTAGAATTAGTAAGCCAATTCTGAAACTGACTGAATATCATGTTTCTGAAAGGTCCCACTACTGCTAGGCATTGGTGAAGATAGCACAAACAAAAGTATGTGCGAAAAAATAATACTGGTAATGAACTTTTGCCCTGACAAAACGTACTGACTCAAATACTGATGGAATTAAGTACTAGAAATTATTTGTGTTGACAATCTTGAAAAACACCTGAAACTTCAGGAAAGAGGTGGAAGTCTGGTCATTAAATTAATTTTGTATTGTTAATTTAGCACTTAAAGTGAAAGAAAGATCTAACATTTTATTTGGATATGAAAATTAACAGTCTCTTAACAAAGGAAGGATTTCTTCCTTTGGTTTAATTTAGATAATAATATTCCTATCTTAGCCAGTTTCTTGACCAAAAAAAAAAAAAACCACAGGGAAAAATGTTCTGAGTAGCCCTAAGGTGTAATGTTGCTCTTTCCTTTGAGTATTTTTCTGTATACCACACAGATTTACTCACTGGATATATGCTGTCCACTGCAATTGCCTTGGAACATAGTATCATTTTCCTTTTGAGTCTGTGGTTCAAATTGCATTTTGCTTGGTTAATGGCATCAGAATAAGTCCCCTCAGTAAAATGGATTTTTGTCAAGAGAAATGTACCACAAGAATACCCGTTGTAAGAGAATACTCTTCAGTGCAGTGCTGCTGCAGAATTGCAGTAGTCAAGTTGTACAAAAATTTCTAGAGCGTGAGGAACAAAAAAATTTTAAATATGTCAAAAATCTCTTGCTCGAGATTCAGATTATCAGATTTCCCTGTTTTCCATAACAACAGTGAAAATACATACCCTAGAACTTGTTGATACCAACCTTACTCTTCAGGAGTCTCATGTTCCGTAAGACTGACTACCAGAACACCATAAATGGGAGGACTTTCATCTCACCCATTGCAATTTTAAATTTAATGATTCATACATCCCAAAAGAGCAAGACAACTGCAGTGAGCTGCAGATTTAACTGCACATTCCATAAGATAAATCTTTAGCACCTTTTCAGAATTTTAGGGCTGGTGTTCTCAGGAATCTGAGTACAAGTTGGTGACAAAAAGTTTAACAACCCAATTGTGGGTGCTGTGGATGGAGGTTTGTTTGTATGTTTGTTTTTAATTCTCAAACAGTATGAAAGTTGCTGGGTTTATATATAATTATAAAGTTTATGTAGCCTTATTTAAAATATATGTATTAAACATCCTGAATTTAGAAGTCCTGCCATTTAACATATCGAACATGGTTTGGTTTTTGTGGGTTTTTTTTTTTTTTTTGGTAAGATTTTGACTCAGGATGTCTAGTATAAAATGACATTTTATTATTACCTTACACACGCATGCACTTGCAGACACGGACACACTCTGTATGAGTTTACAGAAGAACTGGAAGGGGATGCAGTGCAACATTAATAAGAATATTTACATGCTTCTGCATTAATAACAATAAGAGATATCCTAAGATGAAGAGAATTCTTTGTATGACTCTGAATCATTTCCCTTCAATTGTTGCTTGCTGTTATGTCTGAAATCAGAAAAAAGAGCAAATTGTCCCTTACTGGAGGTTTACTTAGCTTTAACATGTTGAAACATTGAGAACGAAGCCATAAAACCTCCTTAAACTGCTCTCCAAGGTAATAATAATATTTTTGTATCTATTTCTCTCCAAGATGTGGAGGGCAGAGCAGTTGACATTCATGGAGCCTTCACTCTGGTCCTACCTTTATGATATAGCTGATGGGATGGAACAATCTCTGCTATTCTCTGCACGGTTTCTGCCAGGTATCACCAGTGCAGGTGGTTCTTCCTTATGCTTTCCCAGGCAATGTAGCAGCCAGGTTGTCACCACAGCTATACAGTATCTGATTTATGGGATATAAGGTTGCAGTTAGTCCACTTGCCCTGACTGAAATTCCTAAAACTCTAGTAACTGTCCTCTGTCAGTTAAAAGATGTGGTTTAGGTAGACAATTTCTCGCTGTATTGAAATTTTTTTTTTTAGAGTAGCTAATAAGATACACTTTTTTTTTCTTTGTTGTTTGGTTCTTTGGCTTGGTTTTTTTTAATGACTATTGGTATACAAGTTTCTACTCGTTTTACTCCCACAGATGAGGGACAACTCTATGCTATAGAGGTTCTTTATGCACTTGAGACTATATTGGGTTTCTAGCTTAGGTGTGCTAAACTAGAACCTAGATATTGTGTACAATTGAGGGAAATAGATAGTTACAGCATTTCATAGCTTGTATTATCTGAGAAACAATAGCATGAGAGTTCTTAAGAACTGCCAGGAGTATGTCCACTAGTGAAGCTGTGCGTATTATATCCAAGGCTATAGCAAATGGCTGAAAAACTGAATGAGACATTTTCTAATTCTGTTAGATAATATACTTGTGGAAGTCAGAATTTTTATGTGTTTTGAGAAATGAAACATTTCTACCCACGCTGTACAAACCCAGGAATTTCAGTACTTAAATGCAAATATATTTATAATCTGGGAGATTTTGTTTTCCTTTGTATAGATTAGTTCAAATGAACAGGCTTTAAAAAACAGTCTATAAAGTAAGGCTTTTAAAATTAAATTGGTTTCTCAAATTGGTATAGTTCAAGCTGCAGCAATTTACTTATTAAATATGTGTTTAAATTTCAATTCAGATATTCCCATTGACTTCAAGGGGACAACTTGTATATTCACATGTAAGCAAATGCTTAACAGCTTTCCTTAATCAGACCCATCAGTGGCTATATTGGAGAATGGAAGGTCTTGATTCAGGCATCAGATCCTAAGGAATTTAAAATTTAGCCTATCATAGACAAATAACCTGAGAAGTTAAAACACTGAAGCGTGCCAGTATAAAACCTAGAGCTTGCTGCTTCATTGCTAGAAGCAATTTGTTTTGCTGCTTTGCTTTCAGCTTATGTATTATTTCAGAGCTGATCAAAAGAATTGGTAGCAAAGTGTGAAATAAATTGTACTTCTAAATAAATCGATTTAACATTCCTTGGTGCTTTAAGTGATTTTAGTAATATTAATATTTAAAATATTTCTGTCTGAAATCTTTTTATGACTACGTGTAGCAATAATGGCCACCATTTCATTCTGCTGTTTTTCATATCGGAATATTACACAGTAAACATTGTAAAAATACTATCTTTTAGTACTGAAATGGTTGCAAAAGATTTCAAGTGTTTATTTGCATGTAAATGACCCAAGTTTTATTCAGTCAATAAAAAGAGTCTATTAA
The DNA here is from genome assembly GCA_033439905.1 of Ceryle rudis. NCBI lineage: Eukaryota > Metazoa > Chordata > Aves > Coraciiformes > Cerylidae > Ceryle > Ceryle rudis. Next base: position 30,809 of record JAAGNO010029401.1, read on the forward strand.
TTCTTTTACTACATTTCTTACATGGGTTAAAAGTCAGAGATTATGAGGTGTTCAGCTGGATGAGAACTTTTCCTTAACTTCCATATATGCAGAAAAATAATGGGGTTTAATTTTCTTTATATATATACACCTTCCTAATTTATCTCTGCAGGTTTTTTCCATTGATTTATGCAAATTTAAGAATGAGTTTGTTTGCTTTTAGCTAGGAAAACTGTGTAATTAAAGTATCTGTTCATGGGTGGACTAAAGATATGAATAAGCATGAAGCAGAATATTTATAGGTGCTTTGTCTAAGAAGTAATGGTCATTTCAGCATGCACATGCATATAGTATGATACTAATGTCTTTGGAGGCTACAACAATCTGACAGCCAGGTACATTCATGTAGGCACAACAGTACGATAAAAGCAGTCCAGACATCTGGATCATATACAAAAACATTTCTGAACAATTCACATTATTGCACTTACCCAGATTTCCAGTCTGGTCCACCTCTTTCCCCTGTTTCTTTCTCCACCTCTGCCTTTGTCTTTTATATACTTGCAGAATCTCATTTTTCCTTTACAAGTCATCTCCATCTGCTTATGTGTCAGAGTGGCCCTCGTGCCACACATCACATTGAGGAAATCTCAAGATGAAGGGCTGTATTCACATCACTACTTCTGTCTCAGCACTGTTTCATGCTTGTCACTGCTCAGCACTCAGCGCCACACTGCCTTGTTTTGTCAATAACCATTTATTTGTTGCTGGAATAGTAGCAGCCATTACATCTGACCTCCCTGTTTCATCAATTATGGATAGATTATTGGATGTGAACATCTGCAAAAGCTTGCTGTTGAACTTACCTCCTGGCTGGGATTAGATAAAGTATTAAACTGTTGTTTATTGTCAGGCCAAAACTCTACTGGGAAGCCAGGGAATTCCAAGACTAGCAGACTCCCATCAGCAAGCACCAAAAATTGTTTAGTATTGCCACCGTTTCCCATAAGATCGTAGCCATTTATTATTTACACTTATTACTAGTTGTTATAACATAGTTGATAAAAGCTCTTGGCAGGCACAGTGTTTCCAGCTATTGTCACATCTGTCAGGATGGAAAGGATACATAAACTGTTTTTTTCTCTTATATTGCTGTTAAAGGGTAACAGATGAAGCTTCTTCACTCCAGACTGCTAAGCCATGCTTTATTTTGAAGAAATATGTCAACAATGGCTGGTTTGGAAAACATTACATTCCCGTACTAAATAAAGATTGCAACAACCTTTGGTAAAATAATGATCCTTGCAGTGAAGATTTCAAACTGTACAATAATAACAAACTAAAATACCCGGGTTTGACATTTGCATAGGTTTTTGTTCTGAAGGGACCAGGATGATTTTTTAAGATTTTTTATTTATTTTCATAAAACCCTTTATGAGGTATAGTAAATAATAAAATGATTACTGCATTCCTAGAGTGTTGTAGGTGTAGAGAATCAGAATTAATGCAATTGTTAGTGGCACAGAAGGACAGAATTAAGAGCAGTAATACAGAAACTAATACAAAAGAAATAAGAAGGATGGAAACAAAAGTTAACATTTATTCAATCATCTCTACATTTCATCTCCTTTAAGTTCCCTGTGCAGCAAAATGAAGTATACAAGGTGAACTCCCGACCTCATGGAAGCCAAAAGAAGTTTTAAAACCACTCTAGGGAAAGAAACTTTCTCAATTAGTTACTTCTATTCCATTCAGCATCAAAGCAAAATATACATATGCTGAATGTTATGCAAAGCATGTGAATAAGACTTGATACAGGCAAAGACCCCTAGATCTTATCTCTATATTAAGGAATAAGTGAAATGTTTGCCTTCCCTTCTCTAATCCTTCAAACCTGAAGCATGTATTGCCACGTAAGTTTAAGGAGCCTAAAAGTAAACATTGCATGTGATAGCCAAGTATAACAGGGGAGGGAAGAGCGTGGACTAGATGGAGCAGTTACCCCTCAGGGAGACTGTCAACCAAGCAACACCTAAGCAATAGTCATGTCCTAGCAAGAACCTATGAAAGGTCTTGGACAAAGCTGCTCCACTTTGATGTTTGACTTGGCCAGACTTCTGGGTGAATTCTTCTACATCCCTCTGTCCCCGATTCCCTTGCTCCAAGACACATGCTTATGCTATGCATTATCCAAATAGACACATTAGAGTCCTGGGAATAGCATTTCTGGACAAACCAGACCAGCCGATTCCAGACAAGTTCTTTCTGTCTCTGTAGAACAGCAACTAAGTTTGTACATTTCTGGTTTGGGGTTTTGGTTTTTGGGGTTTTTTTTTTTATTTATCAAAACAGTCCTGTCCAGTGAAGTTGGTTGATGCTAAGGGGAAGGAGTTAGCATTCACATTTACAGAATTTCATCTGGAATATTTTGGTTGTGGGAAAAAAGGGAGAATTAACTGTTTTGGCTGCAAATCAGAGACTACTCCCTCTTTCCTCAGCATGGCACCCAGTTTCAGTATCACTTAATTGTGAGCATGCAGACAGAATGCTGTACTGCTTCTACCCTGGATGCTCATTTAGCATTTAGCGGGGTGCAGCCTGCTGTTCAGCTGGTATCAGTGCATTATTTTCCTGGGATCAATGAGCTCTGCTCATTGTAATCAATACATTGCATGAACAATATAATTCTCTTATTGCTGTCCAACCTCCCTCACACTGTGTTTTGTTTGAGTTAAGTATACAACTGGGTTTGTATTGTGAAACTCTTCTTTGACCTTACTCAGGATGGCTAGAGCTGTGTAACCATTCAAGTTATAAAGACTGTGCTTTTTAGGCATTTTTAAACATTTCTTGGGGAGCTATGGGAGGGGGCTCACTGAACTGCACAATGCCTATGCATGCAGTTCTATTGTCTTTTATTTACACTGGGTGCTATGAAAGTGATTATTTAGTGATTGTCAGAGCTATATGTTTCTTCTGAAAATATTTAAGAGGTACTACATGACATGAGGCCAGTAGGCTCGCTCAATTGCATTGTCTGTCTACCAACACCTATTACTGGCTCTGGAAAAATATTGTCAGATGCTGCTAGCCAGGCTGGGCCTTAGCCTGTTACTGCAGTGCCTGTCAGAAATCATTAGTTAGTGATCTCTTTGACTAATGTTCCAGTTGATTGTCTGATACATGTTCAAGATCCGTAAATGAGGCAGAAGCATCTTTACTGCTCACCAGCTGTGAAATGGCTAAACACAGCTAGATTTTCAGAAATCAAAATAAATATATTTCCAATAAAGTTTGACAGCAATATCAAGTGCAAAGCTGGGAGCAGAACTATGTTTTTGTGGTTTTTAAAGTTACAGTATTATAAATCAATATTATCCCATCATGTTTTTGTCAGAGTAATGTATTTTTCCAAAATAATGAAATACTGGTAGCAGCATTAATCTTGTGTTGAGTTGGATAGACATTCTTTATTCAACATAAAATCATACCTTCGATTTTTACTCTTTTGTCCATTATCCCCAGATGTATCAATGTTTATTTAGCACAGCCTATGTCCTTTTGTCTGAGTCCTCTCTGTACGCCAATGAGGTGTATGCATGTTTTTATGGATATATAAAAGAAGTGCAGGTATGACAACAATAAAAAATAAAGGGTGGGATTTTGGGGAGGGAGAGGTTTGGGGGAGGAGCTGATGTATCTGTTTTATATTAATGGAATAATCCCAGGAGGGGCACACTGGCATAATGCTGAGATAACTGAGAAGCAAATCTGGGCCCAAGAGCTGACTAACATTTTTCTTGGCAAAGGAGGTAAACACGAAATTCAGCACTATCTAGAGAGTCAGTGCAAGATTAGTTTGCGGATAAGTAGACTCTAGTTTGTAGATTTAAGCAGAGCTTGTTACTTTACCTTACCGTAGCTGATTGTAACCACAATAGACTTACAAAGACCCAGGAAAAATGTTGATTTTTGTAAATAGATGCTCCCAAAGTAGCTATGCTCCTTTCAGGTACACCTGCATCCAGCTCTTAGCGCTAAGAAAGAAAACAAGGGAAACTGTACAATGTATCCCGATCTTTTTTATTTCTCTTTTGGAGCCATAAAAGCTGCTTCTTCATTTCTTTGTATTTTTATTTTTTCTTTCTGAATACGCCAAAATAAAAGCGGATGGCCTGTGGGATAATTGTCTCACTTGGAAGACAAAGTTGAAGACTTCATTCTTCCACCATCCCACATCCTGAATGAATCACTGTGTCAATTCTGCTTATCTGCCAGCATGCAAACTTTATAATTTTTAACTTAAAGTGCAAATTAAAGTGTGCTGTAATTGTAAGAGACTTTGTTTGAAATCCTCTAATGCTTACATGTTAATCCAGCATTTTATTCTGCCCTACCTCCTTTTCCTATCCTGAATGCTGAAGGTAATTGCACTATAGGTGAGGAGGACCCTCTTCACTTCCTCCACATAAATGGATACTGGGCAATTGTAGCATGCAGGGGCACTACACAGCCCCTCTCCATCAAGAATGTGTTCCTTTCTGTGTCCCTGCATAGGATCTAAAGCTGGAGGAGTTATTTGAAATACAGTCATAAAGAGTATTTTTTCTATTGTAAGTTGTCAAGCTTTTCTCCCTTTCATGTGGAAGATTTAATTGTTGTTATTTCATCATTATTTAGAATGAAACACCTGATTTGTGTAGAGTACTAGTAACCTGGGACTAATATGAGCACTTTTCATCAATATGAATGAGTGGCTTTATTTATTTACTTCTTTCTAGCAGCTGTTGCAGAGATGCAGTGAACCAGCTATCTACTTTAGCTACTCTATGTTTTTTCCTCATTTTTTAACTCTACTTTTTAGGCCTTGTGGTATCTTTGATAGAAAAAAAACATAGTAGCCTAAGCTTTAGGTACCTAGGTAACCTTCCTGTGCTAGGTAGTAACAGCTAGAAGCCCTGTGTCCTATTTTAGTATTTCAGAGGCCAGTTTAAAATAGGAGTGATTTCAGGGTAGTGCATAAAATTTTGGAAGCCTCCTGACACTCTGATGGAAGATTTTCTGATATGGCCACGGTTATTACAATAAATGTTGTAGGTCCTGTGGGTTAAATGCAAAACCAAGAACTGTTTCACACTTGTGTGCATTTCTGTCACCATCCTGGATTATCAGAAGGACGCGCTGCAGGCCTTGACAACTTTGAGTATGCCTTCAGTTTAGGGCGAGTTCTGAACTGATGTGACAATTTCCTAACTGAGGTGCCTTTATACTCTTTTTGTCATATCTTATGCATTGGTAACTCAATTGACAATGACCTTCAAGTATAGGATGCAGTGCTGATGTACATGAGAACATAACTAATAAGAAAGTACTTGAGTGATGATAAATAGTCTAGTCCACAGCAATAAATGCTACCTTTTGTGCACACGAAGCTTATGTAACTGAAAAAAAAATATAAGAGCCTTGTCCAGGGCTACTCCTGCATGTGGTAAAACTCTTTCAATAACTAGGAAATCTGAGCAGCAGAAACAGTGGTAGAAATGGTGATGTCCATAGCATTTGCATGCACAGGTTGTCTTCTTTTGAACCATGCACTTTGCCAATGACAGGGGATGCAGTCTTAATAGAAAATGCTCTATCTTTTACCTCGGTATAAACAGGCATCTTGGGGCATGCAGGATACTGTCATATGTCCCTGGGCATCTCCCATCCCCCTTCAGAGCTGGTAAATGACATCCACTACTCCTTTCTTGGAAATGTGCAAAAAGGATTTCCATAGATAGTCTTTGGAGATTTCCTGTTTTCTCATGTGTGTAATAGGTTGGGTCAAGCAACAAAGAGGAGGGAGGAATAGGATTTAATTTTATATGCACTGTGCTGTCATCACTATTGGGAAAAAAAAATGGATGAAAAGAGAAATTATGCAATACAGGTGATGTCAATGTTGAATTAAATTAAGATCATACATTTCTGTGCAGCAGCTGTAAGGCTTCAGTTACAGGAGGGGTGATGATAATAGAGTACATTCCAAATGAATGTGAACAAATTGCTTGTGTCCGTAAATAATTAGTCATAAAAATAATAACATTATCTACAGTATTTAAGCCAACACTGTTTAAATATATAACTTACAATTCATTCACTTCAGAGGCATCTGAATTGTACTAAGAAAACTTGTTGTAGTGACAGTTTAAAGAAAGAAAAATAATGTTAAGTTGTATTTCAGCATATCATTCTAAACACTATGAACACAAAGGATACCAACTTACGGTATTGATTATGAGAAATTCAGAAAAACACAGCCCCTTAAAATCTTTTAAATTACGGATAAGAAAATTTATCTTGCAAATCACGTAATACATCTTTGTTTTTTTTCTGAGTGCCATAATGCAGGGATTTAAATGCAAGTTATATCTTTTTAATTTGTAATTATTGAGTAGATTCAAACAACTATAAGTAATGATCAAAAACTTAGTTCCATTACTGCTGATTAAAGAAGAAATATACAAGCGGGAAAACTTTCATTTTGTGTTTCATACAGACATAGAGATGGGGAGGGGGAAGGGGAAATTCTTAACACTTATTTATTGGGTTTTCTTTTCCTATTTCACAGATTTTGAACACCTCTATAAAAATCTTCACAGCACTTCATGATGCTGCCGGCCTGGGCAGAGCATATGCAGCTATAGCCAAGATCCTGGGAAGGTAGGTTAGCACATCCTTGTCCGACTGTCAGTGTAGATTCATTCAGCTGTGAAAGACTTAAATTGTTAGAGGTCTGTCACTCCCATTACTGACTGCTTAAATTTTAAGCAGTGCCCTTCTTGCAGTAAGTGACCCTTTCATCAAAAGTTATTTTAATCCGGTACACATTTCTTAAGGTGTACAATTCAAGCTTTTCTTTACCTGTGAAGTATAGTATGTCCTTTTTTCCCCCCACACGTTGGAGGCTTTTCTAATTTATTTATTTTTTCACGAGTTTGGGAGGGACCTTACTGGAAAATAGAAATCCAGGTTAAAACAACAGAAGACATTGAAAAATGTAGCAGGCTTCAGTAGGTGTCTCGATGTAATCTTTTGTGAATTGTAAGTTTCCTTTTATTGCATACACTTCTGTGGAGGCATTTCTCGTTTATGCACGTGTAACTAGATAAAATTTTGTTGAGAATAAGACATTTGTATTCAATATTTTCATTTCTGCATCTGGCATTAAAATATTCTTCCAGGTGAATTAGTTTGAAACTGCTTCAACTTCTTACACAAATAATTTTGACATAGTCTAATGCAATTATCCTATGAAGTATAAAAAAATGATATTACAATGATGGTTGCAGCTTATCCTTGACTCATCCTGTGTTTGGGGACTTGAGTGTGTATGATGCTTGATGGAAATTGTTTATAGAAGAGAACTTGTCACCAGGCTTATTTCAGTGTGCTGAGCAAATTCTCCTATTTGAGTTAGATACCTTGTCTCTCAGGCTTTCGGAGCATATAGGGACCAGCCACAGTCAAAGTTCTCTTCAACTCTCTGATACATAATTCATGGCTACTCATATTCTGAGCATCCTAAATGAGCGCATGGGATGAGATGTTGAAAAAGCCACAGAACAGACTTAGCAGGTCCTGTTTTCAAAACTGTCTCAAGCCTAACTGAGAAAGTTTCAGTTGTTAGGACACCAACTGTTGCAATGAGTGACTTTGCAATGCGTGCAAAGTTGTCTGAGCTCTCAGTAGCATTCATGGGTTCCTTGCATTCAGAGAAAGCAGCAGTCTGGGTAGAGGGTGGCCTAAGATAGTCAAGATGGCGTTCTTAAAAAAACCATTTATACTTGTTTCCTTGCTCTATGATTTAGACATTCTGGAGTGAGAGTATGTACATCTATTTACTCAGAAGTAACAGATTTTGAGTTCCTCCTGAAATCAGGTTGCTAAACCCTTCATCTGAAAGACCATGACAGTGCCAATTCTTATTAAAAGCAGAACTAAAGGAGTGGCTAGTTATTTTCTCCTGCATCAGATCTGTATTCCCCACCTTCTGGGAGCTTTCTCTAGCTACCTGGGAATGAACAGTCTCACTGCTTTCTGGTTGTTGCAATTTGAAAAAGAGGAAAACCAGTGTGTAAAGAGAAATGAGAGGGGAAACGAAGAGCAATAGCACTCCCCAGTTAAGTATTTAAGGCATTCTCCCAGGAGAGAAATATTCTGATTGATTCAAGTGAAGGAAGAATTCACTTTCATGTCTAGGATCAGAGATTTAACTGCTTATCTGTTGCACAGGTAAAGACACAACCATAAACACTTCCTCTGGAAAATGGCTGCTGTGGTGTTTTTTACAAAACCCATCTGGTAGTTATGCCCTGAGAGCATTAACCAAATTAAACACCTTACATATGTACCTGCTTTGAAGAGCTGTAGGTACATGACAGGCCTAAATTGCTTACCTACCCCTGTAAAATACCATGATGATTCTCAGAACCTTTCAACTATTTGAGAAACTTTTATGTAGAAAAGTCTGGGTGTCTATGAATCATAAAATAGTTTGGGTTGAAAGAGACCTTTAAAGTTCATCTAGTCCAACCCCCTCCAGTGAGCTGGGACATCTTTAAGTACATCATGTTTCTCAGAGGTTCACATAGACCCACTTCTTGAGCTGGCCCAGGTCCCTCTGAATAGTGTCACATCCCTCAAGCACATCCACCACACCACTCAGTTTGGTGCTGTTGGCAAACTTGCCAAGAGTGTGCTCAATCCGACTGTCTGTGTCACTGATGAAGATATTAAGCAGCACTAGTCTCAGTACAGACCCCAGAGGAACACCACGTGTCACTAATCTCCATCTGGACATAGAGCTGTTGACCACTGCCCTCCACATGCAATCATCCAACCAATTCTTTATTCACTAACCAGTCCACCCATCAAATCCATGTATCTCCAATTCAAAGAGAAGGATGTTGTGGAGGACTATGTCAAAGGCCTCACAGACGGTGGGAGGCGAGAGGATGTAAAGAAGGAGCCAGGCTCTTCTCACTGGTGCCTAGTGACAGGAAAAAAAAATTACTGTGAGGGTGAATGCTGGAAGAGATTGTGAAGTCTCCATACTTCAGAAGTCTCTCAAAACTCCACTGGACAGAGGCCTCCTCTAGTTGACCCTGCTCTGAGCAAGACAGGTGGAGATTATCTCCCTTCCAACCTTAACTATACGGCGATTCTGTGATCTTTCTCTTAAGCAGTCCTTCTAGATAAATTCCCTTTTGCCATATAATGCTTTCTAATTGAACATTTCCTGTAACCCAGTCGGCTGCATATTTCAGTCAAACCTACTTTTCAAAATTCAGTAACAGAATTTTTCATTAACAGAATCACCCTGGTCCAGCTGTAGCGGTTCTTCCTTGGAGGAGTAAAGGGCATAGAAAAATGGTTTGAAAAGCCAATGTAAAGAAAGACATTTTAAAAAAAAAAAAAAAAAAGTTGTAAGTTGCTGTTTACCCTCACAACAAACTTTCGGATGTTTACTTGTCTGATGTATAGCAAACAGACACATTTCTGGCAAGGCTGTTCAGAAAATACTGGGTAAATGTATGAAGAATTACTATTGGTGACAGAATCTCTATACTCAGCTTGATCACTATTTCTTTAATTGTACTTTTACCTAATCTAGGCTAGATTTATGCAAATCATTTTAGATGTGATAGGTAATGTCTTTACAAAGAAAAGATGACTGTTTCCCTAAAATAATGCGTTATAACCATAAAGTCTGTGAGAATTTGCACCGATCGCCTTGTGATAGGTTGGGAAAGTGGCTGAGCCCTCCCAAATCACTCAGGCCCAGTCTATGGCTTTGGAATTTTTTGTTAAATCTTTCCTGCAGATGTTTCCACAGACCACGGGAAACTGAAAATCTCTATCATGTGCACTTAGGCACGTCATTTTACAGGGAAAAACCTGACATAATAGCATCATGTTCTTGACTTATTCTGCCAGTGTCCACCATGGTAATGACTTCTTGTGGACACATGATTTATACATCCAATTCAATCACATGAGCAATCCTATAAAAGGTGCATATTTTCATAAAAGTCTAATAGGGGTAAAAATCTCATAGGGCATTTTAGCATGAAACTGGAAAATGAGTTGCTGTAGATATGTAATCTCTTCTGCTGAAGTCATCATAACTGTTCTGTGGGATCATGAATGACTATATCTTCAGGAATTACATTTTATGCATTTAGGAAGGTGATGTCTAAGGAGATAGAAAGTATATGGCTGTATAAAATCACATGTAGATTTTTGAAGGAACTATAAAATATTAGCCCTTTGAGTAGGAAAGACCTGTTTATCATGTTTATCAGGTCATGTGCAGGATAAAGTGTTTCAGTAATCCTTCTAACATACTTTAAATATCTCAAGCTGTAGTGCTTTTAAAAATTACTTCCTTTGAAAAATTGTTGAACTGTACCAACCAATTGCTGGTTGGCATAAGTGAAGTTCTAACAGTGAGAAATATCTTTCTGATGTGTACCAAACTGATTTCTGTTTGCTTGAAAGAGGTTATATGCCCTGGCAATTTTCAAATGTTCTATATGTGGAGCATAGGTTTTTATGTGAAATATAAAAAAAAAATAGCCAAAAATATATCAAAACATTTCTATTAATTCCTGAAATTAAGAAAACCTTTTTACATTTTCTCCTGTCACTGATTCCATTTGCTTTATTACTTTCAGCCTCTAGCCCACAAACTTGGTGGCACAATCAACAAACCCCTTAGTGGCTGTTTCATCTCTGCTCTATTTGATTTCTCCACTCTGAGTAAATGATTAAGTTTTCATGCATTGGTTCAACCAAAATCTATGTTCACTCAACCACATCCTTTATTGATTACTTCTACTGCAAACAGTAGGCCAAGTGTGATATACATAATTGGACAGTTGTCAGGGGATGTGGGTGTTAACAGTCCTGTTTTCCCAATTGGAAACTGGAATCACCTTGATACACAAATATTCTGCACTGTTTCATTCTCATTCCTTGGACCGAGGAGTCCTTTCCTCAGAATATATGTTTTTAACTCTCAAAGGTCTGGTTGAATGGATTTAATGATTATACCATATAATATGCTCTTCAAGTTGCACCTGTGCACTGCATATAGAAAACTGGAAAAACTGGAATTAATATTTGTCTAACACTTTAACCTTGTCCTTTAACTTATATAAATCATATGCTGTATTTCTGTGGGGAAGCATTTGATTTTCTCTTCTTAGGGGAAAAAAAAGTTTTTAAAAAAGTGTTTCTAAATCTAAAATCTGGAAGCCTTTTGACATTTGACAGATGTTTACAGTACAGTATATTTAATATTCCCATGATATTAAAATACTTAAATTAGGAAACTTTAGTAAATCCAGCTCTGCTTATTGACAGCTAAGCTTTACAGTAGCATATACTTGATCATTTCAAGCATCTTAGTTTGCAGTGGTTTAGCATTCTTTTGTAGCAGTCTAGCTCATCTCAGCCACATACAGATAATCACTGCAATATTGCAGATTTGCAGCCATGCTTTGCTGTGTTTCCTGTTCCATGGCAGGCTCTGCCCTGTTATAATTACTCTGATAGCATAAGACAGAGAATTGCAGACTTCTGCCAGATTTTGAAAGCACCTATCTCCTGTTAGAGTTTATAATGAAAACTGTGATGTAAATAAAACCCTGTCAGTCATTTGCTGCAGGAATAAAACTTTAAGGTGTTTTTAAATGGTGAGAAAATGAATCACAATTCTTTATCACTTACAGGAACTTCTATTCCTATGAGTTTCTTAATTGTGGATATTCTGTCTTGCTTGGTGGCTTGACATTTATATTCCTATGCTATACTCCTACATTAGTGACTCAGGTTCACGGCTAATATTGAGGTCAGCTGCAGTGATACTTCAGCCTTAAAGGGAAAAAGAGCACAGTGCCTCACAAGCAAACCCAGATGTCTGTCTTACATCTTGCAATCATACTGCAGAAATCTTATATTGCTAATAAGCCCAGCTTTATTAAAAAAAAAAAAAAAAAAAAGAGGAAATCTGCAAATGTTATGGTCAAAGTACATTAGCCAATTTTCAGCTTGGATTCAGTTGTGACCTCAGGTTACTCTGATCTCTCTGGGATTTGGGGGTGACACCTGCAATCCACAGTTTGTAGATTTGCTTGTGTGACTCCAGTGACCTTTGATCCACTCAGCCAAAGTGCAGTATTACACTCAGGAAAAGGCTGTCATCCCCAGAACTAGGAGACAGCACCTTATGGAGCTGCTGCTGCACCACCAGAGTTCTAGAGCAAGAAATGGCACCTCTGAATGACAGCAGCAAATAATTTTTCTCACTGAAAAATTACTTGCCTTCACACAGGTGGAGCCTAGACAACTGTCTTGGAAAAAGTCCAGTCATGGATGAGTCATCACAAAGTTAGTTCAGAACAGGGGGATAGTTTGTCAGCATTTGGAGAAGCCATCTGAGAGAATAATTAATTTTGTTCCTGTCCTTTGCTTCAGTCAGGGAAAAGTGGCTGAAACTACTAAGTACTTGGGAGAGTTTATGAAGACAGCTGAGAATGCTCATCTAAGCCAAAGCCTGGTGGACTCAAGTATACTACTTGGGAATATCTACAATGAAAGAGTAAGTACTGGTTGTAGTAATTACATCAAACAATTGAGTTTAATTCATGGTAAAAATATAGTTTTGCATACAAAAGGACTCAGAAGAATTTGATCTGGGTATTGTATCTTACGAGAGTTACCAAAGGGAAAGATACTGTGTGACTAAATAAAATGTCCCTTAAGTTTTTGGGAAAGGTGAAAATTTCACACCATATCTAACACAGAGTTTTGTTCTCAAATGGATGAATAAAACTCCAAATTCAGATCATGTCAAACTTTTGGTGCTGGGAAAAATTTGCATCCAAATCACTTTTTGGGCCACGTATGTCCATAAAGAGTCATCAGTTAAGACAATTTTATTATACAATTTTATTGTACTCTACATAGAAATTCATGCTTTTTAAAAATGAATCTGTACTATATTGCATACTAATAAGCAGGTTTTAATCTTAACTTGATTTCTTCTCTGCATTCTCTCAGTCAAATTTATGAAATGGGTGCTAGCAGCAAATAGTCCGGCAAAGGTTTCTGTTGGCAGTTGAAGGGCTTTTTCTTCTAAATGCCTCCATCCAGCCTGATGGCTTTGATTTGGTCTGGTGAAATCAATATATAGGCAGTGATGGAAAATATTAAGCTAGAAGTAACTAAGAAATTTCCCTTATCATAGTTTATAAGGTCTTTTGAAGTGCTTCTTTCTGACCCATGTGCCAGCCTGAATTGTTTCTCTGGAGTGGACCCTACAAAGGCAGCAGTTCTGATGGCTGCCTGTCTAGGTAGCAGTTTCCTTGTCTGTCCCTTACCTCATCTGGAGATGCGGCACTTGCACTGCAGTGGCACTTGGGTTTTGAAATCAGAAGTGTTAAAATATTACTGCAGAAGTGAAAGATTCATGTTGAGTCCTTAAACACATATTTTAGAGCCAAAATGTTACATGAAATTAGATACAGTAAGTAACAAAAATGATTCATTCTGCAGACTGGACAACATGGAAATTAGGAAACACTTTCACTATGAACAAAATAGAAACAGAAATGCGCTTTCAAAATCTCCCTTTCTAGCTTCTCTTGCCTATTTTTTTGGTCTTTTCTATGTGTAATATATTGAACAGGCTACTTGCCCCTTTGCACTTACCTGTTTGTTTGGGTTTTTTTCTGGTTTCCTCTTACAGACATCTCCCAATGTTGCTGGCCTGTTTTTATTTCATAAGTAGCTGAAAAATTTCATACTCTGGAATCTCTAAATTAGCCTGAGAGTTTTCTATTTATATATGTTCTTACCATACATTACAGATTTCCTACTGAAAACTAAGTTTTAAAGTAATTGAGCACTTGCTAAAGTAACTTTATAATGGATATGAAACTGAGGAGGAAGTAGAGTGATGTGACACTGTACTTAATTATTCTATTCCAAATTTGAAAAATAATTAACTAAATTCTGTTTAACTACCTTTGTATTTCGCTACTTCTGGCACCATTGCTAATACTCAATTCTATGAGAACTGGTATTTTAAGAATCAACCTTTTTCTGATTATTCTCTAAATTCTCTTTCTCAGTTCAGAATTTGCTGCCTTGAACAGGGATAAAGGTGTAGAAGCGAAGAAATGTAGTGACTTAATCTTATTAACTTATATAAAATATTTAATTTAAACATACCAAAAAAAAATAACCCAAAAACCTCTTAAAGTTTTACAGTTCCCTATTTTCTGTAACATTTTTTCTGCAAGGTCAGCAATGTTTACCAAAACTGAGTCTAAATTAACATTTCTTCTCTTGGATCCCTGCCTGCTTGGTGTCAGCTGTCATCACCAGTATTCTCTTAAGTCATTATTAGGGTATTTTCATTCTGTACTTCCCCCAGTGATACAATTTGCAGTAGTACTGTCCTCATCAAATGAAAGATATTTCTATTTATATCCAGATCTATCCTTGGGGAACTTTTGTAAGCTAGGGATATATCTTTTACCATTCTTCCCAAAGTGACTTTGACCAAATTCACTTTGCTCTGTCCACACTGTTGCTGTATCTACAGTTCCATCATCTCACCATTTCATCACCATTGCTGTCTGTCTTTAATGCTATACACTCAATTCCTGCTTTCTAGTCCTGATTGTTCTACCTGTATGGTTCTTTTGTTTTCTAAAATGCCTGGGTTTGTGTTATGCATGAGAATTAGGTCTAATTTCTCCTCATTTGCTAAGCAGGTTGTTTACTTAAATATGCAAACTGTGACAGAGTTAGCACAACACACTCTTCATGTCTCATTTCACTTTTCTCAAGTTTCTTAGTCTTGATTTTCTGCATTCCTCTCACTAATTACATCAGTTAGACTATTATACTTCTCATGAGTATGGTAGGTAGATGTTTCTGCTTTTTATGTATTATCCTACTGCTTATTCTTTATTCATTAGTCTTTATTCATTGCTGTGTCACCATAGGCCTAATTCTGCTCTCTTGCTGTATTAAGAAAAACCTAAATACCACCTGGTATCTAGTACTCTTTTCTCCCTTTTTTTTAATTACAGGCACACTATAACAATTATATAAATTTTGATCCAAAAAAAGTGGTATCAAGTGTAACGTGTTGGTTGAAGTCTCACCTCCTGGTTTCTGTACTCTATGCAGAAGGGAATTTCAATCTTAATAAATCAAGCTGAGAGTGGAAGGGGAAGACGGCTCTGAAAATGTTTACAGTCAGGAAGTTTGTGCCATCAGGGCTGCAGAATTTCCCACAGTGGGAGAAATGGAAGGTGTCTTTAAGAGATCAGGCATTAACATAATGTGTTAAACATAAACATAGAAACTGCCACAAGACATTTGTCTAGCTCTGGCAGCAGCCAGAACTAGCTCCTTCAGATTAAGGTAAAGGATGAACAGTTACATAATGACTTATTCCCAGGAAGACTTTTTTTTTTGCCTTGTCTTGTTCAATTTTTTTTTTTTTCCACAAGGATGTCCAACATTCTTCTTAGTAATCTTGTGATCAAGGTTATCACTCTAAATGATCCATTAAGAGGAGAGAGCTGGTTTGCATTTAGGAGAAGCCACTGCAGAGCTGCCCCTATTATTTCAAGGCCACCTTCCTGAGCCTGAGATAATTAGAACCCACTAAAAGTTACAAGTAGTTCAGGCAGCATGAATTAACTGTTTTCTAAAAAAATAATTTTGTTTGCTCAGGTAGTATTAGCAGGTCCCTTTGAAATTCCTCAGAGCCTTGCAAAAACCTTTATTTTTCAACAGTCCTGGCAGAATTCTAGTCTGATTCTTTTCCTATAATAATTAATCATTAGACAGTACTAATACTGGAATATAAAATTATTGCTTAACAAGAGACGTAATTTATTTCCCAACAACTCAATCTATTTGCCTTTAGATTTCTTCAAATCTTTTATTTATGGTCTTGTTTAGGTCCAGTGGTAGTCTACTTTTGGAACTAGAAGCTTGCTCTTGCAACTTCTTTAGACTTCATTTCTCAGGGTAACTCAAAGTAGCTTCATGGCAAAGAAGAAATATGCAAAAGATGAAGAGATATACCAAGACATATTTTAGCTTTTCAGCGGTATCCTTCAGCCTATCATGATTTTCCCTAGTTTTCTCTTTATTCCTCTTTGGTCAAGAAGTTGAGGAGTTCTTTGTATATCTCAAATTAAATATAGTTCTTGTTATATTTTTTAAATTCCTCTGTATATTTTATCTGCTGTAGTTTATACTCCTTTTTACAGGATACGTGAATGTCGGATTTCTGTATTATACAGGATACAGAGATAAATTATTTGAATTTTCTATTTAGCAACAGTTGGCTTGTATTTCTCCTACTGTTTCTCTTTTTGTGATTAGGAATGTCCCTGGTTTTTAGAACACCCTTCTTCCCTGTAAATCTGTAGGTTTTAATTTCTGTTCTTTTCTGTGCTCTAGCTCCATTATCCTTGTTTTTTCATTTTTAAGGTTTCTTTTCTAAGTGTTAGCATCACAATAGTAAATTAGGAGCTTTCCTCCTACAAAGATGTTAAACTTAAGGAAACTAGTGATACTTCCTAAATGGCTTGGCTGGAATCAGTATTTATACTTAGCATTGATATACTTAGATTTGTATGTTCAAAATACTACACAGATAACCAAATAACAATTCGATGCCTGAGAAAGATATCAGAAGTGTTATCTGGATTTTAGAGGTTAGGAAACAGCAAGGGAGATCGATTTGCTTAATAGAATGCCATGAGTCATTCTGTGGGCTGGCCTCTCAGCTGCAACATCTCTGAGGTGCCAGAGGAGCAGGCTCTAATGTCTAGCTAAAATACAGGTGACTACAAGTAGTTTTTACAATTCTTTTCTTTTTTTTTTGCTTCTTTACTAGGGGAACTATAATGAAGCTTTTGAATATTTCAGTCAGGCTTCTGAGGCAGCAAAAACTTTAAACAATTTGCCCTTAGTGGATGAAATAAAGACTTACTGTGGCATTGCAAAGGCACATAAACTGATGGTGGCATTTAACAGCCATATCGAAGCAGAAGATCCCGTCAGCCTCAAGTACCTGCTGGCCTGGAAGGAGAACAGAAGTGACATGTGCACTGACCCTCTTACAGTCGGTAAGACATTGGTTATGAAACACATTAGTGCTGTATTGTCCTCAATGGTTAAGTCATTTTTCTTGTAGAGTTTTATTAAATTATTTTCTGGGTTTAATCCTTGTACTGAATGGAGGTTAGAGTTACTCCTTTGTGTGCTTATTTTAAAGGCTGAATTAAATAGGTTTAAATCCAGTATAGCAGGGAGAAACTGATAGTAGTGGTTGCTATGGATGGTAACTTACTTGTTTCAGTGCTGTTTTCCAAAATATCACAGTTTCAGGCAGTGATATTAGTTTAGTTTATGATATTTGTCATTGTTTTAATCTTTAAAGAATAATAATACTACTAATCTTCATTTGCAGTCAGTTTTTCACAGGCATCCAAAAATAAATTCCCTGTTACTAAAAGTAAGAAGTAATTTCTGCTTGACATAGTGACCATAGTTCTGAAATCAGAAGAACATGCTGTCTTACTTTTGGCATCCTTAAACTTAACATTGGAGGGGACAAAAAAAGCAACTCCATGATTTTTTTTTTTTTACCATGTTTCCTTGTCTCAGATGAAGCATAGAGGAGGAGTTTCTGTGGAGTAGACCTCTTTCTCGATGGGTCAAATTTTCTTTACTTTGTTTCCCCTGTACTGCATGTTAATAAAAGACAAACCTAATTATGCATTATCTCCAAGTATTGCGAATATTAAACTGTGCTGGGGGAGGAAAAGGGATAAGTCTACTCCACCTTAAAACTTTCTTCTCTTCATTCTGGTGGAGACTCTGAATCTGGAGCACAGTGGAAATAAGTGACAGCTGGAGCAGTCATATGGAACTTCAGAGTTACCATGTCCAAACTCCCTCAGTTATCATACTCTCAAAGACAAAGAACTGCTTGACTTCTGCTTTCTTGTATATCTTTTCCTTTCATAGAATTGGAACAAATAAGTATAACATCAACTGCAAATTTTATATATAAAATAAGTGGTTAATAGCCTAATAATTGGAGATGTTAGTGCTTTAATATGAGCCAGGATACCAGAGGCAATGCTGGAAGCAACCGAGAACTGTGGAATGAGGACACTGATTGCCATGCTGAAGAGATAAGATATCACTGTGTTTAGAGTTCCAGTAACAGGGCAGTTCTTTCTCAATAATAATGTGGGTTTTTTTCAATTACTCTATATTTTTATGATTTTTGCCTCAATAAGTGAATATCTAGCACACTCACAGATTTTGATGGCTGGCAGAGTTAAATGGGTGCATGTCTTCGGCTGGGGATAGTTAAGTTTCTAGACCTATAGTTCAGGTGCCAAGAATTCCAGCAGAGATGGTCAAAGAAAACCATAACATCAGGCAATTGTATATGCCTTTCTTATGAGGAACATTAGCTACAGCTGGTGTAAATAGGAGGCCAACAAACATCAACATTGGCAACAGCAAAAAACTGTGAGCCTCAAAGAGATAGGATGTTCTTTATATCTTCAATATGTATTTTCCTTCTTGCACCTAAAGAGGTTTTCTGTTCAGCTTTTATACATCACTTTCTCCAGCCAGTTGTGAAACTCATTTATATCCTGAAATTCTATCTGCCCCTTTAAGCTCATGCTCCTGTTTAACAATACTTCAGGAATAAAAAGAGTATGATTAGAAAAGCCTTTTACATCGTGGCAAGCATGGTACCACAAACAACTTTTGCCTGCTGAGATTCTCTTCCTTCTGTATTTGTGCCTAGTTTACCCTCTGTTACTTTCGGTATTACAGTTTTCATTTCAGTTCCAGTTAACTCCAGGAACCCTGTGGCTACTGCATATTTAGCAGCTCTTCCAGTTCAGTATCATTCTTCTCATTAGTGCTCCAAGCTTACTCTCATGATACCCAGATTACATCCAGGAAAACATAGTGTCACACTGTCAGCACAATCTGCAACATTCTTCATGTTTTGTGTGCCAAATCTCTCGTTAGTGCTGGCATTACATTTTTAATATCTTTGTCTGGCAAAACATGACCTGGCACCAATTCAATATTAGGATTCACTGGCTTTGAGTTTCAGGTACAGCCTTTATCCTACCTTCCAGGAGAATGTCAGTGCATCCTATGATGAACTCATCTCTTTGGAAATTCCTGCTGTGATAATAGAACAGTATTTCTAGCTCTTTCAAACAGCTCAACATTGATAATCTACTAGATTTTTCTCAGTCTTTTTGAGGATAAAACAGCTAAAGACAAGATACAATGGTAGTTCTTAATCCACAGGGGAATTTAATGAAAGGAAGAAGGAAGGTAGTAAGTTTTTATTTCTAACTGTTCTGACTGAATAATTTTTCTGTGGAAAAAAAAAGGAGTAGTTTCTATATTCTTATGCTAAATAAATACACTAGCAGAGGACAATGACATTTAGATTCA
Organism: Ceryle rudis; assembly: GCA_033439905.1. Classification (NCBI taxonomy): domain Eukaryota; kingdom Metazoa; phylum Chordata; class Aves; order Coraciiformes; family Cerylidae; genus Ceryle; species Ceryle rudis. Next base: position 50,378 of record JAAGNO010029401.1, read on the forward strand.
AGTACTGCCATATTTTCTAAATCAATCATCTCAATAACCAGACAGGAAGAAATATTAATTACTCATTTTACCTCAACATTTATTAATAAACTGGATGTTTTCACCAAAGTTGTCATGGACAAAAGGAATGGGATTGTCAGAAAACAGTGTTTATAAATGCAAAGGAGAATGTGTTTCTATCTGCTGCATTTGACTCAGTCACCTGACTTAACAGCAAAAATAACCCTCTTGTAATTTGTGAGATGCCACTGCAAGAACAGTATGTTTTTATTGATCTTTTTATGTTTAGTCAAACATATAAAAAAATAATTATCAGTAGACAAAAAAGGCTTGTGACTCTGTATTAAAGCCTAAAAAGGAACCCACAGAGTGACCGATATTGATGAGCAAATATTTCACAAATCTTTCAATACATAATCTCCTGACTTGCCACCTTCTACAAGGGAGAAGAATAACTAAAAGTGCTGAATGCAGGAAATATTTGGATCAGATTCTGGATATGGAGTACATGAAAGGCTGATCAGGAATTGTGTTTTCTATGACTCTGGCAACTCTCAGTTCAGGTTATTGCATCTGGCAGGGCTGTGCCTCAGAAAGAGACCTTAGGTGCTTGAAATCATCTGAACACTTTTATGAGTAGACTGAAAATGTATTGTTTTCATCATGCTAAAAAGTCTTCAGGCATCTTGTTGGATTTTGACCATAATTTAGGTATACATTTCTTGACTTTGGAGAACTTTTCAAAGTTGTCACATTTTACCATAGGTTTTCTGTGGGTTTTTTTTGTTGGGTCTTTATAATAGCTACAAATGCAGCATAGATGATTGTCTTAGCCATATCATCAATTGTGAAATCTTATAATCAATGGAATTATCTTGTACCATCAACTTCACCATCATCAGGACTGTTTTTAGCATTCCACACCTGAGCAGCTTTCAATGTGATTTAAAATGCTAAATGCACCAGCTAAAACTATCACTTGGAAAGTATCCGATGAGCTTTTGTTCTTACTCCCAAATATGTAGTCTCTCAATATTCTTTCTCTAGGTCCCTGTCGTAGATATGTGCAATGGTACATTCTGTAACGTGAACGTGTCTCTTTTGTTGTGTAAAAAGCTAAATTGTCATCCTACCAATTCACATTTTTAAAAGCTCTTTAAGATGTTTTATAGTCACTTTTCTGTAAAGCATATGGCTAGCATAAAATTATAAATGTGTTGAAGAATAGAGAACTTACCAGGTGCATTTTTAATTGACTGTGTGACTTGGTCATTCATTAAGAAGAGGATTATCCCTTAAGAATGGTAAAGTCAGAAATGAGACATGAGATCAAAGATTACATTAAACAAATTGTGTTAACATTTATCTACTGTAACTTACCACAGCCATGTCATTTATGGGCCATTTTGGTTATAGTGTACCACAGTAGAACAGTCTGCTTTGTAGTGTAATAAACTGCTTTTATTACTGTCTCTTTCTGAAGTACACTAATTCCAGGGAAACTTCTAAAATTACAAATCTTGTCTTCCATCAATAAATTATGTTAGTCACCTCAAGTGCATGCTAAATAAAGCTGTTATATCACAGCACTGTACCCAAAATACTTGACTGTACTTTAGCAGATCAAAACCAATCTATTTATCAATCTAATCTATTATAAATGATACTTTGTATTTGCCCAGTAAGTGTTCATGAGTGGTAGCAGATTTTTTGGTCTCCCAACATTTAAATGAAAGAAAAGTTATGGTGCACTGATCAAAGCTACAAAAATAGCAAGTCTTTACACCTTACACAGATAAACATCCATAAAATAGTACTTCTGTGATGTCACTGGAAAGGTAGAAGCTTGTATTAGCAGGTTCCTTTCACAGCATATTTCATATCTAAAGCTCTGTCATAGATTTTGGCATATCATGATGCTGACACAGGACTACCAGAGTTGCAGATGTACATGTGCTCCCTCAAAGCCACTATTTGCGTTACATTGTTTGGCTCATTTATTACTTAATAAGGTCTGTTGTGCAGTTGGCATGTACAGAAGGCAGATATATAGGTTTGTACGATGAGTGAAATGAGCATGCAGTCTTTCTTCTTTTAATGTTTCTTCTTGATATAATACTAGTGGGTTTTTTAACTAACACATTGAGTAAAGATGGTGAAATGTAAGTGCTGTCAGTAACAAAGCAGCTAGACTGAATTTGAACAGGCCAAACTATGATTTTCTTCCTAGTCTCTGCTGTAAAGAAAATGGGAATGACTCAGACCCTTGTTTTGGGAGGCAGAGGGCATGCCTGTGCTTCCCCATGACCTTCTGGGCCCCTTCCCCTTTATGCAGTCCGTTCACTGTGCAAGAGTCTGGCGATAGGATCTGCAGTGGGCTCTGCTTCAAGCTGTATATACCTGTCATTTATGTCAATAGCAAGTTATACAAACTGAGAGTTTATTTAATATGTTGTTAATATGACCAAAAATAATGAGAAATTGAAAGGATTTTAGAGATGGATTTTGGTGTTTTCTCGGAAAATACATCTGAAATAAGGGAATTATACAATTGTTCACACTGATAAATAAGAACTATGATTTTAAATTTCTGTTTGGAAAGGAATTATATGTCAGGGAGGTGTGTGACCAAGTCAGACACAAGACTGTCCCTGTGCCAGAGGCACAAAGATCCACTGCGTAATAAGCATGTTTCAAGAGTAGCTCAAATGCTGCAGTGTTGCTCATGAAATTCACAGGATGACTGCTGTTCATTTTTGTGGGGTTTATCAAATAGAATAGTTTGATCACTTCTGGAAAAATACTGTGGTTAGCAAAGCCAAAATATATACATTTAGGAAAATTATTAGCAGAAAAATAAATAAATGTAGAGGTGGTTCTGTCATTATTTTTTTGCCTTAACATTTTCTAAACTTGTACTGCTGATTCTTACTCACATCACCTAGCATTTATCAGCTGCTGAATTTCAGCTTGTCTCACTTTTAATTTTAAAAAATCTCAGTCGTTCTTTATACTGCTCCACCTCTGATCTTAATGCAGAATGCCTTAAGTAAATGTTAAAGAACAGCATGCTTACATGTAGATGTTGACGACATGGAAGAGGTGTGGTTTAGAAAATTGGTGTATGTAGTTCAATCAAGTATTTGATTAAGTCTGAGTAGCAATATAGTCGGTTATTTTTAGAAGGTGAGTGTGATTACTGCTTGGACTACAGAAAGAATCGAGTGTGCAAAGATGAGCTGAGGGTGACAGGGAAGTTTTTTGGCACATTGTGATCGTGGCCATACACACCACGTTCGCAATGGAGAGCCTGAGAACACAGTTTAAACATCTATGTCAGTTTTGCCATGAGTGTTTGTTTGGCTGTCTGGTAGTGACTATAAACTTTGAAAAAGCATGACAGGTGAATGCTGATATTCAGTCTTCTTATGCTGTGTACAAATGCACCATCCAGTGTATTTCTTCCTGTAATTTCTTTTTAAATATTGCCTTAAATAATTGGGAGTTGCTAGACAGGATCAGATCTAGGTGAAGTCAGATTGGAGAGGAGGGTTTGTAGAATATTTTAATGTTTAACAATGGAATAATGTGTTAGGAGAATTTTCTTCATAATCTTTGCCAAGAGTTGGCAGTTCTTGTATGTCTAAGTGGTGTTATAACTTCAAAAAATTCACTATCATCCCGTCTAGTGTGATTGTGAGTGTTCTTGTCATCTACAGTTACATAAAGACATCTTAACCGGAGGACAATTTGGATCTCATCTGTATTTTTTTTTCCATCTCATACATTCTGTGGAAACATCTAAATCTCACCATGCATTTGCTTTAGACACATCCCGTGCTAAACATTGTTGGCATCCAGCTGTGTTTTCTCAGACAAGCTTTCTAGATCAACAGAAAATGGTTCCCTAAATAAGGTAAATTGTTCTTTCTTGTGGAAAAAAAATGTTGGAAGTGGTGTTCAAAATAGTGTCTATTGTCAGACCCTTTAGTGTAGCTTTATGCACTGAACTAGTGTGGCTTTGTGCATTGCACTGTCAGTACTTCTGCAAAAAGTGGAGTTCCTTACCAGTTTAAAAAGTGAAAATTCTCAGGCCAGAAGCTCACTCCTGCTCTGATTCTATAGGACACTTGAATGCTGCAAAAGATACTGAAGCTCTTGCCCAGCCACATTAGGTCACTTCTGGAGAAATCCTTGGTTTGGAGGCACCTAGAATTTGTAGGTTTACCTGCAGCCCAGAGCATAAGAAATATGTTGACAAAGAGAAGAGTCATAAAGTAGAACAGCTGGCAACAGCTATGCTTTGGCAATCCCCTGATGGTTACAGGGCCAAAGGAGGAATAACCAGTTGGCATACTTTGAAGTGGCCCTAGGGCTTCTCCGCATGTGCCTATCATAAGCCCCTTTGCTGCATACATGAGCAGAGGTGTCTCTGATGGTTTCATGCTCTTGTTCTCAAAAGGGAAAATCGATCCTCAGAAAGAACCAAAGAGCAGACTTTTATGTTTTTGTTTAATATTAAGAAGGTTGTTGTCATTTAGACTTCATAAAGAACCTTTTATTGGTGCTGTCTGCAAACATGCCACCTGAGAGATTGACCTCAGGCCAACATGAAAACAGTTCTCTGCTGCAAACCTTTCCTTACCAAAAGCTCCCCAACAATCTTTGGACACAGAAAATCAAAGCCAAGACGAAGAAACTGTATTCAGTGTATATCTTCTGTAACAGAACCCTTAGGTCATCTCAGGAGTCACAGTCAGTGTATCAAACACCTCCATTCTTGGTCTCCAAGGCAGCTTTCTTACCTACATCTCTGAGGGGTTTTTTTGAGGTGCCTTCCCCTGCCTAGACATATCCCTTTATGTTCCTCGTGTTAAAGTAACAAATTGCCATTTTTATTAAGAGTCTGTGGTCTGAAGATAGTCAAGATTTAAGCGTTTCACATTTAGAATGAGCCTGTCTATTTTAAAAAGTGATGTGTCATCTTTCCACAGGTAATATATTTATGAAATCATCTTTCTTTTGCCCACAAATCCACCTCTCTTTTTATTCTTTTCTGTAATCATCAGGAATACTCTGATATTTTTTTTCTTATGGTCTCTGAAACAGTTATTTTCTTTTTTCTTCCCCATCCCTGTCTGTTCTGTGCCCTACTTCTCTTTTGTTTTCTCTCCTGTTCTTCACATTTATATTGCAAAATATTCTCTCACCCTTTTTGGCCCTACACCTTCATTCCAAACCCTGATTTATATATGTTTCTAGTCAATGTTTAAGAAGTGTAAGTCCTCTGTACCTAGTAGCTAGCATCTCAATCTATACCTTATTAGGTATATCTTTTGTGCTCATAATAGAATCAATAGGGCAGGTTTAAGAGTGGTATTTCAGTTTTCTCCTACTTAACATTTTTGGCACAGTTCTTCATGCTCTGTGTTTTTGCTGTGTTGTGATCAGAGGATACACGGGAAATAATCACACTTCCTATTGAGTATCTTTCTAAGTTGGTTAATAGAAAATTGTGAAGTATCAAAACAGCCTTTAAAGAGATCTTAATCACCTGTGTGAATGGATAGACTAAATTTAAGTACTAGGTGATTAATTAGATTGAAGATACAAATGCATGCTTAAGCAGATGACCATACCCCCAGGCTCATCCACTTGCTTCTACTCCCTTGGTTAAGCATTCAGTATTATCTGTAATGCACCATACTCCCACTTAAGGGCTCATACAAGTTGTACCACAGAGCTACCTTATTGTACAGTATTTTCTATAGCCTGTTTTATACAAGTATATAATTTAGAACATGTATCTACTGTCCTACAATACTGACATTAAGTATCAGAGTAGCTGATCAGGGGAGGCCAATTTTAAATTGTTCTGAATCCAAGATTTTTTCATATTTTTTTTTCCATGGTTGCTACAGTGTTTTGATACAATTCCTTTTCCTAAAAAATCTGGCATATTCTTTTAATTTTTGAGCTGTATCTGCTAGGGATGTTAGTTAAACACAATGTAGCTGGTGTCAGCTCCTGTGGGGAATTAATCTTCCCCAGCAGTTCTTGAAATGGGAACTGCAAGTGCCCAGCACTTCTCATATCTAAACGTTAATGCTTATTCATATGCTAATAATGTCTGTGAAAGCCGATACTCAAGCTGTGTCTTTTTTGTGAAGGTGTATTTCACACTGTCTGATATTTACAGATCACGTGAACGCAGACATCGAGCTGTCTGATTGTGTCTATGCATCTCAACTGGATTTCTAAGTGATAGTACTGGGCATTCAACTCATTGCTGATATAAAAGCGAACCTGAAAAATGAAGGATGACAATGGCATATATAGTAGTCTTGCTCGCTTATGTTGTGCATCCAAGTAGTTGGAGGAATAGGAACTCCAGATCATGCCTCAGAGTTGGTGTGAAGGAAAATCAGAATGTTACAGCTGGTGGGAACTGGGAGGGGAGGGGGATGCATGCTGCATGGTGTTGGTAGTTCTGGGCTGTCCATTGATGACTTCTGGGTACAGCACTTGCAGCCCTCTGTTTACCTTATAGTTTTGTTCTCCTGGTTGAAAATATCACATCAGAGTGCTGTGGAGCCCAGTGCTTTGACTCTAGAACCTTTCAGCCTGCTGAACAGCATCTTGAGATGCATAATTCCTCGAGAGTGAGCTTATCCTCACTGGTACCTTCAGCTCAGTTTTGAGAATAATATTAAAGCAAAATATATTTTATTTTGTTGATATTCATAAAAGTATGTACAGTTATGCTGCAGGAAGAAGAGAACTGGGATGAAACATTGATGATTTTAAGCAATAGGAAATCAACGATATATTGGAGGATAACTGGGTTTGTGTTCTCATCATCATATCTTGAAGTAGCTCACTGTTTACATAGGGGAAAGCAATACTTGAGTTGCTGTATTAAAACTGTTAGTAATAACTGCAGCAAGTTAGCTGTGATTCCCAGAAAAAGACTGTGCAGTCTAATGACTTTGAAATTTGATTTAGATAAATTTAATGTGGTCTTAGTTCAGAATAAATTATCTCTTTCACAGACTTCGGTAAGTTTAATGATCGTAGTGCAGTTATATTACCTGTTTAGAAGGTGGATGTGCATGTGGCATGTATGTAAATATTTGTGTACATACAGAGAGAGAAACTACATAGCAAAGAGGGAAAATATGCTAAAACTTGTGGACCAAATACTGCTTTTGTTATGCCCATAAAATCTTGTTGATTTGAGGGGGATTGCACAAGCGTAACTATGAGCAGAATTTGTCCCTTTATCTAAGATGCATTATCAAAAACGTCTAGGTGAGCACAGGTTCAAATAATTGGGAGAATTGCCAGATAGGATATTCATGCTGGGGAACATAACCTAGATAAGGAAGAGGTTCTCATTGAAGGCATTCCAATAAATATGTTTTATTATAATTTATATTTCTAAAGAGCATTGCTTGAGCACTTGTGTTGAGAAGCACCAGAAAATATATTACTCGCTCATCATAGTTGTAGTATGTTTAAGGAATGATCATGAAACTAAAATACGGAAGATAGAGGAAGAATTCTAATACGTCCATAGGAAAATACAGGGTTAAAGTGGACTATATTTTAAGCAGTGTTCAGTTGACTTGCTGTGTGGGGAGAGACTGAGCAGTCCTGGCTAATGACTTGTAGGTACTGAATCCTCAGGTCTCTCAGGTGGTTTCACTCGACCAGTTTCAGCAGAATGATGAAAAGGTTGAGATAAAATAAACTGACAGTTGCTACTCATCGCAGGCAGCAAGCTGTACCCTGGCAGATGAGACCCTGGGAGCCCTCTTTTTTTAAACAAAGGCTTTCACTGCAGTGAGCAATGAACTCCACACAAAAAGGGAAAAGGAGAGAGAGATTGGCAGCTGGTGACCGACAGGAGGAGGGAAAGGAGGGAAACTGAGAAACACAGCAATTGTTGGCTAATTAGAAGCCATTCCCACCTACTTAATACCAACCCATTAAGCAGAAAACACTTTTCATCTTACTCGCTGCTACACATGACATTATACTCCAATCAATACCCTCCCACTGGCTGCCCCACTGCCCACAAATGAATACATTGCAGTTCAAGAATGCAGTAATTGAGTTGGGGCAGTGAAACTGCAGCTCACAGTCAAGATCTTTCTCTGAAGATACTAATGTAATGTTTGTGATGGTTGGATAAAGAAGTCAAATCCCTATATTGACAGCTGTCAACTATTGGCAAATGGACGAAGTTGGCAATGAATCCATTTGATTGAAGAGACAATTATTGTTTATTCTCAGAGTATTCTTTTCCATTTGAGTAAGAGATCTAAGGTTTTTGCACACACATGTTTGGATTTTCTAGGGCATCTGAACTCTGATGCTTGGTTATACCTACAAAATATGTATGTAATATATATACACATCATTATATACATGCAACAATACATCTCTGTATCAGTAGATCTCATGGGCTTCTCTGTTTTCTGGAATGTTTTAAGGTAGCTCTAGCCCTTTAAAAGTACTTACAAATACTTTTTCTTTTTAGTTTCGTGGGCTTTGTTTTTTATATTATTATTTCATTTTAAGTCCTACTATGATTTTTAGGGATTATCTTAAAATGTAGTTTGTTCCACATTGTGCAGCAGATCTAGGATCTTACATTTTGATCATCAGGATCTTACATTTAAGTTCTACATTTAGATTTTGAATTTTTTTTTTTTTTTTGTAATTAAATCCCTTGTTCCCTGAGCCATCTGGAGTTGGTAATACTATGCACAATCTGCAGCATAAAGTAATACTGTGCAGACTATGGTATAATTCCTTCTTCATGCCAGTTTTGTCACCACAGAACCAAAACAGCAGGACAGTGTTACTCTCCCTCCTTGGTTAGACTGAACAAGACATCTGTGTAAGTCTTTTGGAAGTGCTGGAAGGAGGTTCCAATGCAACACATGGCATCTCTCCATCCCTTTCAGTTCCAAAGTGAACAGAGTATCATTGCGGGAACTTAGATTGCTTACAGTGCAAGACTGAAACCCATCTTTTCCTTGCAGATAAATCATGTACGGTGACATCTGACATTTACAGAAGGAGACTATCATCATGTGTGCTATTCATTGTCATAATATTGTGGCATTTACAGTCTGGCATTTCTTCAGATGCTGTTTACTAAAGTACTGCTACATAAGTAACTGTATAATGTTCTGTTTACTTGCCTGATTGAGCCTTGAACCCTTGAGTTAGATATTGGGTATGTGCAATATCTTCGCCTACTATTTGGGGCTCTCACCATTTAACTGCTTATCTGTATCTGAGCAAGAACGGTTAATGGTGACTAAAGTCAATGTCTGATACAGCAGCAGATGTTTTACATCTTTTTAAATTGTAAACCAAATGACAACAAATTGCCAGTTTGTTGCCTCTTTCCAGCTGTATTATAATATTTTAAGATTATTAGTATAATTGTCATTAATTTTCACTCAGTTTCCCAATATTGTAAAGCACCTTTCAGACACCCTCTTTGTGTATGTTCCCTGGGTTTCTTTTGATAACACGTTAACAGCAATCTTAGAAAAAAGATTTGTACTCGGTAGTCTGTAAAGGGGAAGGAATCGTCTTCTAATGGAGAAAACTGGAATTTTCATCAGTTATGAAGATGCAAGTACCTGGGACATAGGAATTGAATACAAGGTATGGAGATGGAGGTTTTATTTACTTAGAGATACTTGGATAGAACAATCAAAGCTACATTTGGGTTCCACACAGGTACAATCTGCTTTTAAAAAAAATCTGGTTCTAACATTTGTTTTTGTAAACTATGGGACTTTGATTCATTTGAACACAGAGGTGTACAAGTTCAGTCTTACTTTGACTAAATGCCAGTTAGAAGGATCAGAGGCAGGCTAGGGAAAATGTGAAGAGCAGTTGGCAGTCTTTCCGCTTCTCAGTGCCAAAGCCTCTGGGGTTAATTTGAAGATACCCAAATCACCTTGGCAGCATCATCTCTAGTCTTTTCCAGAATGGTGGAATTTAATAAGCCAGGACAATAAACATAAAATCATAGAAAAATAGTAATGGAAGGAACTTTAAGAAGCCATCTTCTCCAGCCTCAGTGTAGGAGCAACTGTATTTATATCATTTCTAAGGGAAATTTGTCTTGCCTGTTCTTAAAAGATACCTGGCAATGGACCTTCCACAGCATCCATGGACAATATGTTCTAAAGGACAGGAAAAAAAAAAAAAAAAGAAAATTTTTCCTTTATGTCTAAAGTTGTCTGTAATTCAAACTATTCTGTCCACTAAGAACTTCAAATTCATTCATTTCATCTTTGCAGTAACCTTAGAGAAAGGAATTATCTGACACATACTTGGGTTTAGAAGAAAATTTTCATGGTGGTTTCTGAAAAGGGTGGTTATAAGGATTAACCTGCCTAAGTATTAATTAGATATGATGGAATGTAGTTCCTTCTTATGAGCATGACTAATGGAAGGAGGTAGAAGGAAGATGCAAGGATCCTGTTTCCTTTTTATTTATTTTCCAGCTATATTGTCCAATAGGATTAGTCCATATCTCTCAGCTGAGCACACCAGATTAGTATCCACACCAAAAGGACAGGAAGAACAAGGGCTTCACCAGCAAGAAATAGACCACAGCAGAGGTCTATTTATTCTTAAATGGTCCCTCTAAGTGCTGGGAAGTGTTTTAATTTAGAATATCTTACATAATACAGGACTTTTCTCCTTACGTAAGTTTCTAAAGCAGGAAAGCAGCTAGATTCCTGGATTCATCTTATTGAGTTAATGCACGTATACGTGAACTCATACTAGAGATGCAACTGAACTCAAATGAAATGCTTTAGATCCTTATTTATGATTAAGGATGCTGCTTCTAGAAACCCAGATGTGAGAACTGAACAGTCTCTTTATCCATTCTAGACTGTATGTTTTGATACTTCAAAAACCAGACTCTGTGTTTTCTCCAGGTTCAGAGTTCAGTAATTGAATCTATATCCTCAAATAAATAAAATTACAGTACTGCTGTGTGCCTTCACAGCTCTCAATTCTCATAAAGTTGTACTGAGTCCTGTTTTGCCAGTCTTTTGTAAAGAGAAGTCAAAATATTTACAAGACAAATGGCTCATCTTTTGAGCCCTTATCAAATGCCTTTATTCCCTTTTCATCAATTATTTTTTTTCCTTTTAACATTGCAATTTAATTAAGGCATTTTTTTTCTGCTCTTGGAGCCCCTTCTAATCATCTAGTCTGCAATAGATCCTAAGCTCCAGGTTCTCAAGTCAAGTTCTTTTCTAAATGTCACTTCTCTTTCTCTCCTAACTAAGATTTAAGCACAGCTGCCTCTGTTAGTAAGAGCTTTCTGCAGAGAAGCTTCTACCTAAGTTAGAAGATGGCAAGTCTCTGGTTAGCACAGAACTCATTCACGGGGAAAAAAAAAAATGTCTGAGGCTGTATTTGTCTTCTGCAAAAGTTATAACTAAGGGAAGAGAGTACAAAAAGCATCAATCTTCAAATAGATCAAATGATCAATAAAAGCCTCTCAAATTGCATCCAACAAGCATTCTGCTCGAGGAGACACTGCTCCAGGAAAACGGCTTCATCATAGTTAAACAGAAAGGGTATCCTGTGGAAGAAGTTATGGCCAGGCAGTCAGTCGGTCTTCCGTACATTCTTTCAATCCCTGTGAAATAGAGGTGTGTTTGATTTTATTTTACCAGTTTCATCACACTCCGCTGTGAATGCTCCAGATTGATAGATGGAACCTCTGCAGAAAAACAGTGTTTTCTTCCCCTATTTACATGTACACCAAGCACTGCAGAGACATATACTGGTTTGGTTTTTATACTGTGGAATGCCACTGTGTTTGGGAGTCTTTGAGAGAGGGGTGTTCCTAACAGAAATAAATTGTTTATGAACATTGCCTATTGTCAGACTTAAAATGAGATCTGTTGTCATTGATTTCCATCAACCTGAGCTTTGTGTTCTAGTTCTCATAATCAGTGAGTCTTCAGTGTCTCTCTAGCTGTAAACTTTTTCAAGTATTTGTAAGGATGTTTGTGTGGGACCTGCTGATGTCCAACATAAACTGTCACATTTAGTTAAGGGGAAACCATTTTTTTTTTTCCCTGACCTTGTAAATTCTGTGTGCACAGAACTTTGTGGTTCAGATATTAAGGAGGCTGTTGCATTTTATTTAGACTAGACTGAGTTTTCCTCTGTGCCTGAGAATCTCAGTCTTCATGGATAAAACAAGGGCTTAAGAGCTTCTGAAGTAATCATTACTTAGAAGACTGAAGGACTGTGTTCTACAGCTTCCTAGAAACATGAAAACAATTTCCTTCCTTCAGCGTTATTTTAACTGTGATTCTTAAGTGTTAGCAGTTGGTGTTTGGCTACTGTGAGAGTTAGCTGAAACTTCAGTTTTTATTTAACATTTTAATTTAAAATTTTGTTGATTTAAAAATGGATTATTCATTCCCTCTTCTCCAGTAGATTCAATTTCGGGTTTGGATTAATCCTCACTCTTCATAGTTCTTTCCTTATTCCCAAGTTGTCTCCGTTGGCTGATTTTGGTGCAGTTCTACAGGCTGTATATCCAGACTGCACTTTATGTACATCTATAAATACGTATATGTATGTTTGGCAATTGCCCATGTGGTAATCTTCCTGGTTCTCATACCTGCCTAACACCATCAGATTCTTTCACGTTTGCTTTGCTGTATGCAACTTTTATTTCTTTAGTTTGCGATTAGCCGACTTTTTATATGCTAAGATTAACAAATCACTATTAGCAAATATAATCACCTAAAAAAAAAAATTGTCCCTTGGAACAATCTTAGATCAAGCCACAGCAGCTCAGTCTCAGCAGCTACCTCAAAGGGTTGGGTTTAGCTGGCTGATGATGCCTGTCTCTGCATGGTGTATCTCTGATGGTGTTGTTCTCTGCATTGGCACAGTGTGAGACAGAAGTGAGCAACACTCCCCTGTTGCAAAGTCACTCTTTCTTCCTTGTTTTCCTGTCATATTAGTGGTATTGTAAGCAGAAATACTTGAAACTACAAAGTGTGTATTTTAAATCAGTTTTAACTGAAACTGCAGCCACTAATGGTAATTTTTTATGTATTGTATGTCACTACAAGGAAACTGAGAGTGTTTCTGAACTTTCAGCAGCAATCTTGCTGTAAATTTGAGATTCTTTTAAATTTAACCTTAAGGTAATTCAGAATTTCCTGGGTTTACTACACTCACTGTGAGGATAATTGCTGTTATCATTTAAGTGGTTTTGCACACAAATTTCTGACACAAACTCAGCCTTGATTACCAGAAATGCACTTTTATACATGAATGATTGCACCTGAAAATTGCATCTATCTCAATAACCAGAGAAAACCATGAAACAGTTTACACGTATTTATCCGTAGTATCCTTCAGAAAATCATTTGGTTTATTAATCATTATGAAAAATAAGATCTGTCATAGAAAATTGTTTCTTAAGGAACAAAAGTACTGTCCTGGAGAGCAGTGGAAGAGATTTACCATGTGACAGTATAGTTCTGAACGGAATTTTGGTACTTTTAGGTCAACTATTCATGTAATGTATGCACAAAAAAAATAGCTTCATACTGTACTTGGCCATAATTAAGTGAAACTGGTATTCTTTCACATAGGTGCTTTATTTGCAGCAGCAAGATGTAGCAGGATGTGAAACATGAGCAAAGAAGAAATAATTACATTGTAAGCTGAGGATCAAGGCCCACAAGCATGAGCCTTTACAAGTAGCCTTTTCTTAACCTAAATGACATTTACAGCAGTTAATTTCTATTCAGGAGTAGTTCTGCATCATTTAATTGGAAATATATTAAGAAATTGTCTTCGAGTAAGAACCTCAGGTTAATGAATTAGTGTGTGCATCTCTTTTCCTCAAAACTGGGGGAGCTTGCCTTTTGACTCCACTTCACTTCTCCTACATTTTTTGAAGTTGTGATGAGCTTCATGGTAGAGTTGAGCATGAGCAAGAGGTGGTCCTTCCTGCAGGCAGACGTTAGAAAATCTTATTCTTCATTTGGTTTGCGCACCCACAGTACCCCGAACAGCAATGCTATGCAGGATGCCCTTGCAGAAGAATGCTCCTTTCTAGGATTTTACATCAACACACCAGTGCAAAGCCGCGATTTTTAATAGCCCTTTCATGACCATCTGTGGTCGTTTTGTTTGCAAGAAGTG